>CANXYI011876132.1:0-10742 GCA_948208565.1 Hura crepitans | reverse complement strand
TTTACCTGATGAAAATAGGTGTGGATACTTAGCCTTTATTTGCTCTTCACTTTACCAAATAGCCTTTTCGAATTTATGGTGCCTCTATAGCACCTTCACTAGTGGTATGGATTTTTTCTATAGCTTTTTAACTTATCTGGCAAGTATCTACAGTGGCTCTTCTTCATAGGTTAGATCAAACTATAATTGGATGTCTTTAGTAGGCATCATATACGAAGGGTTATATCTGTATCTCCTTAGTATTAAGACGTGAAATAAATCATGATTTTGTTGCGATTTCAGTGGTAAAGGCAATCGATAGGCCACTATTCCCACACATTTTGTAATCTCATATGGACCAATGAATTTTGGGCTCAACTTCCCTTTCTTACCAAACCAAAGCATCTTCTTCCATGGAGATACTTTCAGGAACACCTTTTCACTGACGTCATACTCAATATCCCTTATTTTCATGTCAACATATGTTTTTTTATTAATCAGTGATAGCCTTTAACCTTTCTCTAATGATTCTAATATTCTCTTTGGCATCTCTAACTAAATCAGGTCCCATGGGCTTATTTCCACCTACTTCACTCCAACAAAGTGAAGTTCTACACCTTCTACCATATAGTGCCTCATAAAGGGCCATGCCTAAACTACCTTGATTGTTGTTGTTGCAGGAAAATTCTACCAAAGGTAGATATTGATCCTAACTTCATTTAAACTCATTGTCACAACTGTGTAACATATCTTTTGACACTTGTATAACTTGTTTTGATTATCCATCTTTTTATGAATGGAAGGCAGTACTAAAAGTTAGATAGGTACACAAAGCCTCTTGTAACTTCTTCTAAAACCTGGAAGTTAAATGATGATCTTGATAAGAAATAATAGTTAGTAGCTCTCCATACAGTCTCACAATTTCTTTTATGTATAACTATGTATCTATTCTAACTAGGATGAAGTGCACTATCTTGGTTAACCTATCCATAATTACCCATACCATATCACACTTACTTTTAATCATGGGTAATCCTATCACAAAGTCCATAATAATCTTCTCCCACTTCTATTTTAGAATTGCTATTGGGTGTAACAATTCATAAGGAATTTAATGTATGGGTTTCACCTATTGACATATAAGGCATTGAACTACATAATTTGCTACATCTCATTTCATTTATTGCCACTAATAATGGGATTTTAGGTTATGATAGTTCTTCATGCTTCCCCAATACATTGAATATGGAGTATCATGTTCCTCTCTAAAAATCTATGTCTTTACTCCCTCGACTTTAGGTAGACATAATATATTATGGAAATATAGGCATCCATCTACCTTGATCTCAATTTTTGTAGTCTTCCCCCACTTTGAATTTATTGATTATCTATATAAGATGATCATTTGCACTTGTGTTTTTTTTACCTATTGCTTTAGGTTATGATTCACATGCAGTTAAGCCAAAATTACATTCTCTTTAGTGTATTCAACTCTAACATGTATATCTTTTATGGTTGCTATCAACTATAGACTTAATGCATCAATAACTACATTAACCTTTCCTGGATGGTAATCTATCATAAAATCATAGTCTTTTACCAGTTCCATCTAATGTCACTATTTCAAGTTCAACTCTTTCTATATTAGTTGGTATTTCAAACTCTTATGATTAGTGTAGATGTAACACTTTTCAACATATAAGTAATGCCACCATACTTTAATTCAAACATAATGGTAGCTAATTTTAAATGATGTGTTGAATAGTTTTAATCATATGGTTTTAATTGTCTTAAAACTTAAGGTACTACTTTTCCTTCTTGCATTAAAACACATTCGAACCTATTATGTGATGCATCACTATAGATCACAAGGTATTTCCCTTGCCCGAGTTGAGTTAGGATAGGGGCTATAGTTAGCATTGCTTTTAGCTAGTCAAAGCATGCCTAACAGTTATCATCCCATAAAAATTTCACATCTTTTTTCAATAATCGGGTCATTGGAGTAGCAATAAATGAGAAGCCTTTTACAAACCTTCTGTAATACTCAGCCCATCCCAAAAAGATTCAAATCTCAATAACATTCCTAGGAGATTTCCACTTTAATATAGCTTTAACTTTGCTTAGGTCGACCACGATACCCTCTACTGAAGCTATATGCCATAAAAAGACTACTTCATTCATCAAGAATTCACACTTACTCAATTTCACATATAGCTATTTTTCTCTTATGGACTACAATGCAATTCTAAAATGTTACTCATGCTTCTCTTGGTCCTTACAATACACTAAAATGTCATCAATAAAGACTACAACAAACAAGTCCAGATATGGTTTGAAGATTCTTTTCATGAGGTCCATGAAAGCTATAGGAGCATTAGTGAGTCCAAATGGCATCATTATGAACTCATAATGCCTATATGTAGTGTGAAAGGCAGTATAGGGATTGTCTAATTCCTTGATCCTCAACTAGTGATACCTTAATCTTAGGTCAATTTTAGAGAACACATATGCACTTTTGACCTGATAAAAAAGGTCATCAATTCTTGGTAATAAATACTTATTATTGAATATCACCTTATTGAAATGCCTATAATCAATGCACACTCGAAGTGACCCGTATTTTGTTTTCACAAAGAGCACTAATGCTACTCATAAAGAAGTACTTGCCCTAATGAAGCCTTTATCTAACAATTCCTACAATAGTACCTTTAGCTCTTTTAATTCTATAGGTGCCATCCAATATGGAGTAATAGACATACGAGTAGTGATATGGTTCTAAGAGGGTAAAATGGTCTTTTGATCAATGAATGAAAAGTTGATGACATATGCATGCCTGAATGAACAATTACATGTACAAGAGCAAGAAAATTGCAAATTGGCTTCGGGAATTTGGCTAGAGTTTATATTGAAGAAATAAATAAAGAACTCACCATGGAAGAGAAGAACAAGCCTAATAGGCTAAAGAAATTAAATAGGCAGTTGATTAATCTTATTGGGGTGTTTGAAGCATAAAAAGCAAGGAAGCCCAATCAAAGAAGCCTATACATGTGGTCCATTCTAAGGGGAAGGGCCATTTTTGGTTGAATAAGTAATTTTTGCAATATTAGTTTAAGATAGGAAATTTAATTAGAAGTCATACTAACTTGTCCCTTATTTTACTTCCTATCTTGAAAAATAAGAGCTTTATTTAGCTTTAATCTAATTTTCATAATTTTATTTCTTTATTAAGGGGTGTCATCCAAACATGCCCCTTGTTTTTATTTTGCTTATTGAAAGAGGAGTTGGTGTAAAAAGCCTATAAATAGCCTAATTTTTAGTTTGTAAATTAACAATTGAATAATCAAGAGTGCTTTGGCAAAATTTTATGAGCTTTATCTCTATTTTATTGTTTCATTAAGAATTAAATTTTACTTATCTAGAATTCTTTCTTATGTGTTTTATTCATTCCTGTTTATTTCTTCCTATAATCTATGTTTCTAATTACAAGTTAATTAGCGATTTGGTAGGAGCAAATTTGTTTAGGTTTTGTTCTTAGGTTTTAGTCTCTCTATAGAATTAGGTTCAACATCAGTTAGTATTAGAACCTACTCGAGATAAATTTTTTTTTTATATTGTGAATACTTCATTAACAAATAAATTTGTTTATCACCTTATTGTCGTACCACCATCTTTCTTCTTTTTCTTCTTCTTCTCATTCTTTCTCATGAAGTAAGTTAATTGTGTTACTTATTCTTCATGTATTTTTCTTAAATTGTTTGCTTCAAATTATGTTGTTGTACATCAAAATATATTAAAAAGAAAAGAGAAGAATTATATAAAAAAACATTCAAAAAAATCAAGTTGTGTCTAGTGGTTACATTATTTTCTAGGCTATATCTTTAATTTCTTTCATACCAATCTCTCCATCTACATCTTCTCTATTGTCTTTCATGATGTTTTAGTAGAGATTAAGCTTTAAGAAGTGATTTAACTTAGAATTACAAATAAGCTATTTGAAGTGCTCTAAAAACTAGCTAAACTCCAACTTTGCAAATTTGTAATTTTAGTTTTAAAACTTTTCCTTTATTTTCTTTTGTGTTCTTTTTAGTTTTTTTTGGGTAGTATTAAAGTCAAATTTGGCCATCCTTAGAAGAAACTAAATTATTTTCATTAAAAATATAGTTTCTCATTTGTTTTTTCGTTTGGTTTTCTTTCTTTTATTTAAGCCTTATTTGCATCTACTATATAACTTAAAGTGAGAGTTGCATTCTTGTTACTTTACTTTCATAAATATCACATAGCACATGACCTTACATGTGTGTTGCCTTTTTTTTTTGTGTGTCATATTGCTTTGCCTCTAAGTTTGTTTTTGCCTTTTCTTTGCTAGGATTTCTTTATTTTTTTTATAAAGTGCTACTTGTGAGAGTCTTGTTAAGTTGTTTTTGGCTCTAAAGTGAAACTTTGAAAATGAGACTTAAGTGGTAAAAGGCTTGAGAGTGTGAACTTAAAAGAGGCTAAAATCTAACTTTTATGTTAAACACAAGTAGAAGCATTCCACTTATTGTGCAAAAAGTGAAGGAGTGTTATGGGGCCTTTTTAGTACTCTAACTTATTTCTATAAGAAAACAAATCATGAATTGTACAACTAGTAATAAGAATAAAAAGGTTAAAGAGGAGTTATCAATCCATTTTAAGTTATTTTATAAGGTTATTTTGAGTGAGTTCCAAAGGATGAGGATGGAGATGCAAGATTTGAGAGCACAAATGTTCGAGCAGCCTAAGGGAAAATCTAAAAACATTAAAAATAGTAATTCCAATAGAAGGTTTATGGCTGATTCTAGTGGATCTAATGATAAAAATGATGAAGAGTGTAGTTTAGGTAGAAAGAGAAGAAAAGGAAATTAAGATGAAAAGAGGGACAGTAACCTTAATGCCATTAAAATTAAAATACCACTTTTTTAGGGTAGAAATGTTGCCGAAACATATCTAGAGTGGGAAAGGAAAGTTGAGATGATATTTGCATGTCATAATTATTTTGAAAAAAAGAAAGTTAAACTTATAGCAATAGAGTTTAGTGATTAGGCATTAATTTTGTGCGATGAGTTATTAAAGAATAGATAGAGGAATAGTGAGGAACCAATAGAAACATGGCTTGAAAAAAAAAAGAGTGAAGAAGAAATGATTTATACCTACTTATTACTACAGAGAATTGCATCAACAATTGCATAGACTCACTCAATATTCAATGTCCATAGAAGACTACCATAAGGAGATGGAGATGCTCATGATCAATGCATACCTTGATAAAGATAGAGACATGACCATGGCAAGGTTCCTGAGAGGCTTGAATAAAGAGATTGCTAATGTTTTAGAGCTACACCATTATATGGAGATAGAAGATCTTATGAAGATGGCAATAAAGGTGGATTGAAAACAAAAGAAAATGGGAATAGCAAAGTATTCTTCAAATTCTAACACTAAATAAACATCAAAATACTATAAGAATAATGATAAAAGAAGAATTATAGGGCTGATTCCAAAAAGAATGAGCCTGATTCAAGCAATAGTATGAAGAAGAATACTTCAGCTTTAAAACGTACATCTAATTATTCCTTTAAACTTTCTAATCATAGAGAGATCAAGTGCTTTAAGTGTCAAGAACATGGTCATTATGCATATAATATTACCAATAAAAAGAACATGTTAATTATAGGTAGTGAAATTATTTCTAAAAGTGAGCATGAATCTTATAGTGATAATATGCTACCATTAAAAGATTCTTTTGATATTGATAATGATGTTGCATATGCTATCCAAGGTGACTCTTTTGTTGCTAGGCATGCATTGAACTTAAATATTAAAGAAGAAAGCTTAGAACAAAGACAAAACATATTTCACACTAGATGCTTAGTTAGTGGTAAAGTTTGAAGCATGGTAATTGATGGAGGGAGTTGTACTAATGTAGCTAGCACTACCTTTATTGAGAAATTAGGACTCAAATGTGAGAAAATCCTAATCCATTATAGATTGCAATGGTTGAATGATAGTTGTGAAGTGAAGGTCACTAAACAAGTTCTTGTTGCTTTTTCTATTGGCAAATATAATGATGAAGTTATGTGTGATATTATACTGATACAAGCTAGTTATATATTGTTGGGTAGACCTTGGCCATTTGATAGGTGCGTTATACATTATAGGCATAAAAACAGGCACTCTTTTGAGTTTAAGGGATAAAAATTCATACTTGTACCATTATCCCCAAAAAAAGTGTATGTTGATCAAGTGAAAATGCAACAATCATCAAATAGGAAATTCGGGTAGTGACGTTAAAAAACACAATGACAAAAAAGAGACCAAGAGAGAATAGAATAAAGATAAAGGCCCAATAGTGAGTGATGCACAAGTGAGAAAAAGAAAGAGGGAAGTGCAAGAGAGAAAATGTTAATTTGTGGTAAGGGTAAAAAGCATGAGAAATGTGTGAAAGTTGAAAAAAAAAAAAAGAAAGAGTGTAGTGAAAAAGTAAGTCTGCAGCATTGCTTTTATGTAAAAGAAAGAGATTTGAAATATGCAATTATAGGCAAAAGATGTTTAATTCTTATTCAGTTTAAGGAGAACTTGTTTTCCATAACTAACCTTAACATTTGTTTGCCTAGTGTATTTGAATCTCTTCTGTAAGAGTTTAAAGATGCCTTTCTAAGTGATATGCCTTTGAGTTTGCCACCATTGAGAGGTATTAAGCATTAAATTGACTTCATTCCTAGAGCTCAAATACCAAATCAACTAGCATATAAAAGTAATCTAAAGGGGATAAAGGAGCTTTATAGGCAAGTAAATGAGCTATTATCAAAGGGACTAATTAGGGACAGCATGGGTCCACGTGCTATTCTAGTACTCTTTTTACTAAAGAATGATGGTTCTTAAAGGATGTGTAAAGATTATAGAGCAGTTAATAAAATCATTATAAAGTATAGACATCATATCCTTAGACTTGATGACATGTTGGATGAATTACATAGTGCTTGCTTATTTACTAAAATTGATTTGAAAAGTGGATATGACCAAGTTAGGATAAAACCCGGTGATGAGTGTAAAACAACTTTTAAAATAAACTATAGTTTATTTGAGTAGATGGTTATGCAATTTGGTTTAACTAATGCCCTAAATACTTTCATGAGATTAATGAACCATGTTTTATTTGAATTCCTAGGTAAGTTTGTGGTTATCTATTTCGATGATATATTGATTTATAGCAAGAATATGGATGATCACATATTGCACGTTAGAGCTTTTCTCAATGTACTTATAAAGGTGAAATTGTATGCTAATATTAAGAAATTCACTTTTTGCAATGATAGACTAATTTTTCTAGGATTTGTTACAAGTGCACATGGAGTTGAAGTTAATAAAGAGAATGTAAAGACAATCAAGGATTGACCAACACCTAAAACTATTTCTACAGTAAGAAGTTTTTATTGTTTAGTTGGATTCTATAAAGAACTTCTCTATTATTGCTGCTCCATTAACTGAAATCATTAAAAAGGAAGTTGGGTTTAAATAGGGTAAGGAATAAGAGTGCACCTATTCTTATTTTACCTAACTTTGATAAAACTTTTGACATTGAATGTGATGCTTCTAGGATTGGTATAGGGGCTATTTTGATGTAGGAATAGAAGCCAGATGCATTCTTTAGTGAGAAACTTAATAGAGCACAACTCAAGTATTCTACTTAAGACAAGGAGTTGTATACATTGGTGCATGCATTGGATATTTAGCAATATTATTTGCTTCCTAAAGAGTTCATGATTCACATTGATCATGAGTCTTTAAAGCATTTGAAAGGATAGGGAAAGCTAAATAAAAGGCATGCAAAGTGGGTCAAATTCATTGAGGCATTTTCTTATGTAATATGTTACAAGAAAGGTAAAGAAAATATTATTGCCGATGCATTATCTAGAACGTATGCTTTAAACACTACTCTTCCTTCTATGTTGTTAAGATTTGAGCACTTAAAAGATACGTATACAAATGATGTGGACTTCATTGAAATTCATGCTACTTGCTTAAAGGGTGCACATGACATCTATTATATCCATGAAGGTTTTCTGTTTCATGGTAAAAGAATTAGTGTGCCTAATTGCTCTTTACATGAATTACTTGTTGAGAGTCACATGGTAGAGGTTTAATAGGACATTTTGGAATGCATATGACTTTAGATGTTTTATTTGAGCTTTTTTATTAGCCTTAAATGTGCAAGGATATGGAAAAAACTTGTTCTAAATGTGTTACAGATAAGCAAGCTAAATCTAAGTCTATGCCACATGGCTTATATACTCCATTACTTATTCCTCATGATCCTTGGGTTGATATATCTATGGATTTTATACTTTGATTATGTAGGACTAGGAGAGATAGAGATAGTATATCCATTGTTGTTGATAGTTTTAGCAAGATTTCACATTTCATTGCATGTCATAAAACTGGTGATAGCACTTACATTTCTAATTTGTTCTTTAAAGAAGTTGTTAGATTGCAAGGTGTTCCTAGGTTCATTGTTTCTAACAAGGATGTAAAGTTTATAAGCCACTTTTGGAAGGTGATGTGGGGTAAGTTAGGTACTAAAATTTTGTATTCTATTACTTGTCATCCATATATTAATGGATAAACTAAAGTGGTAAATAGAACATTGGGAATATTATTGTGTGTTGTGGTAGGTAAGAATTTAAAAAAATGGGAGGATTATTTACCATGTATTGAATTCACATACAATAGAATTATACATTCTTCCACGTGTTTTTTTCTTTTTTGAGATTATTTATGGGTTTGATTCTTTAACTATGTTAGATTTAATGCCCTTAACATTAAATGATGTTACTAGTTAAGATGGAGTTGGTAAGGCAAAAAAGGTTAAATCTAATCATATGAAGGCACGTGAGATGATTAAAAAGAAGAACTATGCAACTGCTCAAAGAGTCTACAAGAGACACAAGAAAGTAGTATTCCAACCTTGTGATTGGGTTTAAGTGTATTTAAGGAAGGAGTAATTTCCTAATCACAAGAAGTCTAAGCTTGATGTAAGAGGAGATAGACCATTCCAAGTGTTGGAAAGGATCAATCATAATGTGTACAAGATTGATTTACCAGGTGAGTACAATGTGTCCACTACTTTTAATATTTCAAACCTTTCTCCTTTTAATGTGGATTTCGATTTGAGGATGAATGTTTTTGAAGAGGGAGAGATTGATGTGATTTAAGGAGGGAAAGATGGTTTTCTGAGCAATGAAGGACAAGCTAATGACACATGAATGCTTAAAGGACCAATTACATGTGCAAGAGTAAGAAAATTGAAAATTAGCTTTAAGAATTTAGCTAGAGTTTACATTAAAGAAATAAATGAAGAACTAACCAAGAAAGAGAAGAACAAACCTAATAAGCCAAAGAAATTAAGTTGGTAGCATATTAATCCCATTTAGGTGTGTGAAGCCTAAAGAGCAAGTTAAAAAGCCTTATCAAAGAAGCCTATGCATGTGGCCCATTCTAAGGAGGGAATGGCCTTGTTTGGTTGAATATGTAATTTTTGCAATATTAGTTCAAGATATGAAATTTAATTAAAAGTTTTAAAAAAATGACCCATATTTTACATTCTATGTTCAGAAATAAGGGTCTTGTTTGGATTAGCTCTAATTTCCATAATTTTATTTCTTTGTTAAGGGGTCTTATCCAAGTATGCTCCTTGTTTTTATTTTCCTTATTTAACTAGGTGTTAGTGTGAGAGGCCTATAAATAACCTTAATGTTGGGTTGTAAATTAACAATTGAATCATCAAGAGTGCTTTGACAAAATTTTGTGACCTTTGTCTTTATTTTCTTATTTCATTAAGAATTGAATTTGACTTGTCAAGAATTATTTCTTGCGGAATTTTATTTATTCTTTTTTCTTTCTTCCTATAATCTAGTTTCTAATTACAATTTAATTAGGTGTTTGATAGGAGCAAATTTGTTTAGGTTTTATTCTTAAACTAATTGTACTCTTTAGGGTTTTAGTCTCTCTATAGTCTTAGGTTCTGTATCAAGTAGTTCCAGGATATACTTCAATCTTAAAGTTGTGTTTTTATTGTGGAGGCAATCCCGATGACTTATCTAGAAACAAGTCAAGGAATTCTACACCACTAGTATCTGACTAAGGCTTGATTTAGTCTTATTAGCATCACCTACATGAGCAGAATAGTTTTCACATCCCTTCTAGATTAATCACCTTACTATTACAACTGAGATGATATTAGGCAAAAAAGTATGTTCACCCACTACTGTCACCTCCTTTCCATCAGTAATCTTAAGGGTAAGTCTCTTTTATTGACAATCAACTATAGCCTGATGTTCAAACAACCAGTTTATACCTAGAATGACATCAAATTCATTAAAGGCAGATCAGCTGAGAATAGATAGTCTTGCACTACTACAGGACAATCTCTATATATTTTATTTACTAACACATTTCACCCAATAGGGTTGCTAACTAGGATTTCTATGTCTATGGTTTAGGTTATAAACCCCTATCTCATACTCATGTGCTATAGATATATGAATGAGTAGATCCTAGGTCTATTAGTGTTAAAATAGAAGTATCAAAAAAATATAAAGTGCTAATGATCACATCAGTAGCCTCAGCTTCCTCACGAGCCTGTAGAGTGTACTGGCAAGCTGATACTCAAGCCTCTAATCTCATCCTCTAACTTATGCCTAACCTATAATTATTACTTTCCTTTTAACCTCTACTATGTGCTAGAG
>CANXYI011876088.1:0-10334 GCA_948208565.1 Hura crepitans | reverse complement strand
AAATAATTTTGAAAATTATTTAAATTTTTTCTTGTATAAATAGTAGTAAAGTTGAAGTTTGCTTGAGTTAGTAATAGTAGTGATAAATCTAAAGTCTATTAATTATTACTAATATTAGTAAACTTGAAGTTTACTGAAATCAGTAATATTAGTAAACATGAAGTTTATTGAAACTTGTAATATTAATAAACTTGAAGTTTACTGATTGATATAAATATTAGTAGACACGAAGTTCACTAATTGATATAAATATTGGTAACTTGAAGTTTACTGGTTTCTATAAATATTAAACATAAAATAGGAGTTTACTTATTGATTCAAATTTTGTAATGTAAACATGAAGTTTACTTTCTTACACAAATTTTGTATATAAACCTAAAGTTTACATATTAAAATGCAATTGATTATATGATATTAACTTATTCAACTATCCCAGGTCAATCATAATGCATTAATTATTGAGAATTCATATACATAAAGAACCAGAAGATTTTTTAGTTTAAGAAATTCTCGTAAGTACTATATGTTCTAAAGAAATATTAAAATATCACTAGCTAATAAAATGGACTAAACTCCATTCATTTTGAAATGTATAAAATTAATAATGTTGGCCCACTATCCATCATGCGAATCATTTAAATTTTATATGATTTGATGGATGCATCTATAAAATGGTCACGTGTGTGTTTATTATAAACTCACAATATTTGGTTTGTGATATTGTTCAATTAAGTACACAAACTCCATATTGTGTTCAAAATAGTTTTCTTTGATGCTAGTGATATTATGTTCCAGCCTTTAGACAATTGTTTTATATTAGTAGAGGTTAAAAAAACTATTAACAATGTTGATACTCAAAACTCTAGCAAAATTATTAAATACCTCTAATTAATTACTAGATGATTTTTATGAGAATAAACTCCCATTTTCATATGGGATCATGTATTATGCCATTAAAGATAATAAAATTTCCTCATTACAATTCATATTTGTTTAAAGATTATAATGTTAAGTTTTGCAAACATTTGGGGAAGAGATAATCAACTGAAAATGAGAATAATAAATATATTTTTATGAACTAGAAGTTCAATAGATCCTCATATTATGAACCAGAAGTTCAAATGAGTATTTAATTTTTATGCAAAATGTATTTATTGCTTCATAGAGATTTACTAAATCTTATGTATAGAAGTTGTAACGTGCTTTGATTCAAAGAAATATCCTAGTAGGATAATATGTCATGCCTTTTAATTAGTTTCAAAGAAGTAAATCCTTGAAAAAAGAAAGGAGTAAAAGTTAAGATGGCCATATTATAGAGACAGATACTCTTAAAGAGACCTAAGATATAACTGAATCTTAAAACCCTAAAGGCAATTCAAGTACCTAAAATTAATAAAGAGTATGTCATTGAAAGGAATCAAAAATATATAGTTGTCGATGATAGTTTTGCAATTACATTTTCAGTAAAATGAGGATCTTTAAACTAGATATTGAAAATACATATATACAGTGGCAAAAATGAAAAGACACAATTCAAGCAGAGTTGTTGTTCATCCTAAAATTATGAATATTTTAGACTTATAGTCTGAATACTCAAATATAGATACCTATTGAGGCATATATTATTCTATTTACATGCCTCACTTGATAGTGAATTTATGTGAAATTCCTAAAGGATTTATAATACCTGAAGCATGTCAAATTGTTGAAAGTTTGTTTCATTTGATTTAAACTATCTATTTGATATAAACCATAATTTTTGATAATTCAAATATTATGAAAACTCCTGAAGAGTTAAAAGTTATTCATTATTTAATAAAAGACTTTGAAGGATGACATATTTTTAAAACTAAAGCTTATCTCATCTTGGAATCGAGCACTTGTTAGTTGATCAAGGTGATAAAGTTACTAGATATGAAGGTATGATATAAAATTCATTAGTCATGAAGTATCATATTTGCTATTGATGTAATTTAATTCATACATAAGATAATCATGATGTTATTAACTAAAACTATGTATTGATACATGATTTTTAATGGATAATATGTTTTAACTCTTTTGTTAAGGTATTTCATATTCGTATAAGTAATGTTTAGAAATACTCGAATAATTTGCATTTGCTTATAGTGATTATGTTTACATATATCATAAAGTTGTTTTATTGTATTTAGGCTATTCCCTAAAGTAAATGAAAATGCATGATTACAGCTATATCAAAATATTTTTAAAAAAATAATGATTTTTGTTCTGTAAAGTTAATAATAATCACACAGTGGAAGTGAAAAATGATAATAGTAAGTGACAGATAATGACATTGATGAAACCATTTAAAAATTAAATGGTTAAATACCTGCAGTACGTATGACTATACTGATTAAGTTTTATAAAATCTTTATCTGAAGAAATGGAATAACATGTGGATAAAATTGTATATGTATGTGAAGATAGAACCACATCATGCAATTTTACAAAATAAGCCTTAGCTATTGATTCTTTAATCAATGTATTAATAAATATATGCATGTTTTAAGAATATATGCAAAATATATGTGTTTAAGATATCTAGAAGATATATGATTACAAATCTAGAAGATATGTGGTTTACATATCTAGGTGATTTGTGACTTATTTTTAGAAAAAATGATTTTAATGGTATTTGTTAAGATTCTATATATTTGATCTCAAGTATATGAATTATTATCATAATTGGAACGATGAACTCTTTTTTCCTTAATTAAGATTTTATCCCATTGGGTTTTCCAAGTAAGGTTTTTAATGAGGCAGCTTGTTATGTATATTATAAATGTTGTGTATTCTTTTTCCTTCGCTAGTTTTTATCTCATAGGATTTTTTCTAGTAAAATTTTAATAAGGCACATATTTAATAATGGACATATAAAGGGAAGCATTATAAATTCCATAAGTTGTAGATGTCCATGAACCCCAAATTTGATTATATGACTTATTGCAAGAAAAAGGTAAATAGACATAATCATATATTATTGATTGTCCTTAAAGGGCATCTTGTAAGTTTAGTAGGCAATCAATCTAAATTATGTTAGAAGCATAATAACTTATTAATGCAAAAATTACTCTTTTTTAAAGAAGGAAATAAGAAACCTTCAAAATGACACTCTAGAATAGGTGAAAAGAAAAATATATCAATATTTTCATATTTTCAAATAAGAAGAAAAATATATCAATATTTTCATATTTTCAGATAAGCAACCCTAGAAGTGGTTTTGGTATTGGCAAATTATAGTATTTTGTTGAATCTAGAAAGGTGAATATTGTTGATAAAGTATTTGTTTATGTAATTGCTTCAAGTCTCAAGTTGTAAAGAATTGGTTAGAGAGAAAAGAATAATTAGGACTAAATTAGATTTATTAGCTAAATATATGTTATGGGCTAGTAATCCAAGCACTAGAAGTTGCCAAATTTATTGGATATAAGGTTAGTGATATTGCTAGCCATATCCAAATCATTTAGAAATATTTGTTATTCATGAAGCAAGTTATGAATATGTGTGCTTGAGAAAATATAATTGTAGAAATTAAAGGAGTATGACAATTATTGGTGTAAATAATATGTCAACAATAATGCATCATAATAATTGGTGAAATCATAAAGTTCACTGAAGTGACAAGTCAATATATTTATTTTTAAAGGCACGATCAAGTTCAATATTCAAGGCATAATAATAGCAATGGAAAGTATTAGGTAGAAATCTTATTATAATAGATTGTATTTTTAGGGAAAGTAATTTACCTATGAATACTATACTCTTTTTCCTTCAGTAAATTTTTATCCCACTAGATTTTTCTTAATAAGGTTTTAATGAGGCATATTCATAGTATATAGCCATCTAAGGGGAAGTATTGTGATATAACAGAAGTGAATGACTACTTGTAGATAGGATAATTATTCATAGACATGCTCTATCTATTTAGTTTTCTTATCTTATTTAAAGTCTATCCTATAGGCTTCTCTTTACCTATATATACCTATTATGTATCATTCAGATGACACAATAATTATAAGAGAATACATATTTTTCAGTTTTACTCTATATTTCTTATTTAAATTTGTTTATTTACCAAAAATAAAACCAAACTTGTTGTAAATAAATAGAACAAAACAAGACAGTATATAGTGGAGTGAGAAAAATGTATTTTCTTATTATTGTTGTATCTTTTGAATCACTCATAATGGGTATATATAGAGGTACAAATACTTGATGAAGAAGTAAAATTTAATAGGAATATTGTTATAAAGGAAGTAACTAATATAAGAATACTTTATAGTTATCCACAATAAGAATATTCCACAACACCTCCTCTTTAATGACTATACGCTATAAATATGCCTTATTAAAACCTTGTTAAGAAAAACCTAATAGAATAAAAACTTAACAAAGGAAAAAGAATATAATATTCATAGGTAAATTGGTTTCCCTCAAAGATACAACTAATAATCATAATAAGTTTTCCAATTGATGCATTACAATACTATCTTCATGCCTTTTGAAAATTGAACTTGGCATTGCTTTTCTGAACAAATATGCTTGGTTATCACTTGAATGAACTTTACAAATATTGATTTGTCTTCCTTCATAAGCTCATGAGTGAAAAAAATTGTTGATATATGTTTGGTTCTAGCACCTTTAATATAGCCACATTTGATATATGCAATAGTTGCATGCTGCATTATTTTCATATAATAGTTTTAGCTTGCTTTCTACACTAATCCACATATTCCTCTAATGTGTTGAGTCATGATTCTCAACCAAATGGATATGCAGCATGCTTTATGAATGACTAATATTTTTGAAATGTTGGATATGACTAGTAATATCACTAAACTTATACCTAATACATTTGACAACTTCTAGTGCCTGAACTACCGGTTCATAAATGTTATTTTTAGCTAATGAATCTATTTTAGCCTCAATTATTCTTTCCTCTTTAGCCAATTACGACATAATTGATATTTTTCTATAGCTTGAGACTTAAATTCATTATTGTTGATCATTTCATAAGCAAATACTTTATCAATATTTTAATCTCTTTTCAATATTTTTAGATTTAATAAAATTTCATAACTTAATGATATTGAAATCACTTTTGGGGTTGCTTTTCTAGAAATATGAAAATATTGATATATGTCACTTTTAACCTCTTCTAGAGTGTCATTTTGAAGGTTTTTCTTTTCATTCCTTCAAAAATAATAAATTTCACACTAATAAACTTATCATGCTTTCAACATAATTTAGATTAATGGGCAACCGAACTTTCAATATGCCTTTTAGAACGATTAATAACATATGAAGATGTCCTTCAGGGATAATCATTAACATATGATTATGGCCATTTACCATTTTCTTACAATAAGTCATACCATCACATTTGGAAGTTTATGCATATCTATAATTTGTAATGCTTCCCTTTAGATGTCCATGATCAAATATGTGCCTCATGAAAATCTTACTAAGAAAAACCCTATGGGATAAAAACCTAGTGAAGAAAAAAGGGTACATGATATTATAATAATATACATAGTGAGCTACCTCATTAAAAATCTTACTAGAAAAACCTAATAAGATGAAAAATGTTGTTAAGGAAAAAAGAGTACAGTACGTGTTTTCCTCTATTAGCAATAATGACAATTCAAATATTGAGATTATATATATACAATTTTTAAATAAATCATATCTTCTAGATATGTAAATCATATATCTTTTAAATTTATAATTATATATCTTTTGGATATTTTAAACACGTTTCGTCTTGATATGTTTTTAAAATATGCATTATAATTATTAATGCATTGATTAAAAAAATAACATCTAATACCTATCTTGTAAAACTTCATAATATGGTTATACCTTCACATGCATATACAATTTACATATTTTTTTTCATTTCTTTGGATAGAGATTTTATAAAACTTAATTAGTATGGTCATGCGTACAACAAGTATTTAACCATATAATTTTTAAATGGTTTTCCAATCTTGTCCTCTTTCACTTTTGGTAATGAGATAATTATCATCCTCTATTTTTAGTGGTGAGATTATTATTATTAAAACTGCATTAGTAATAATTAATAACTTCTTAAAAATGTCATTCAATCGACTATAGTTATGTATTACTATATTCACTTCAGGGAATAAGCAAATTCAATAAAAATAGATTTCATGATATGTATATAATATAATCATTAAATAATAACTATTACAAGTAGATACATTAACTTATTCAATTATTTATGAAGCATTACTTAAAAAATAAATATGCTAAAAGATAGTTCAAAAACTGAGAATACAACTAAAAGTTATCCAAATAACACATAAATAAAATTAATAACTTTATGATTACCTTATGTATGCATAAAATGAATCAATAACAATTAATAGGATATGGTACTTTAGGCTCAAGAAAGAGTATAAGGTAGAAAACAAACCACTTCAGTTCTCAATAAAATAGGATAATACATATTCACTTAGCTGTAAAAAGGTTCAAACAATTGATTAATACTTGATTTACAAGCCGAGATAAACGTTGATTTCCAAAATCTACCATTCTTTAAATTTTTTCCTTAAATAATGAATGACTTTTAATTCTTTAAGAGTTTTAATAGTATTTAAATCATCAACCGATTACGGTTTATATCATATAAACAACTTAGATTATATGAAATTTGTATTGATCACACTTTCGAGAATATTTACATACTTTAAGCATTATAATTCCTTCTGGGATTTTTACATAAATGCAATATTAAGTGAGTCATAAAAATGCCTATAACATCAATATATACCCAACATATATCCATATTTGAGTACCTAGACTACAAGTCCACAATATTCATATTTAAAGATTAACTGGAATTCTACTTGAATAGCATCTTTTCATTTGCCATTAATAGATTTAGTTTTAAAATACATACTTTGAAAATATCAATATCACCATTATATGTAGATTTGTTGTTGACAACTATATCTTTTCGGTTCCTTTTAATAACATAACATATTGAAATCTCTTTGTGATTATTGAATACTTGAACCACTTTTGGAATTTTAAGATTTGGTTATGTCTTGGATTACTTCAAGAGTACCTGCCTCTATAATATGACAATCTTAAGTTTTGCTTCTTTCATTTTTCAATGATTTATTTCTTTAAAACCGATTAATTTACATTGCATAACATATTGTCATACTAGTACATTTCTTTTAATTAGAGCTTTTTACAGCAGCTATACATGGGATTTAGTAAATCTTTATAAATCAATAAATATATTTTGTATTATAATTGGTGATTCTTTAAACTTCTAATTTATAATATGAGAATCTTTTGAATTTTTAGTTCATGATAATGTATTTATTGTTTCATTTTCAACTAATTATTTCTTCCCTTGATGTTTGTAAAACTTTCAATCAAAATTACAATTTTTAAACAAACATCAAATATAATGAGAGAGAATTTATTATTTTTAATGGCATAATGCATGGTCCCATAAAAAAATGGGAGTCTGTTCTCATAAAAACTATTTAGTAATTAATTAGAGGCATTCAATAATTTTGTTAGAGTTTTGAATATAAATATGTATAAAAGGTTTTTTTTTAATCTCTATTAATATAAAATAATCATTTGAATCATATAACATAATATCACTAATATTATAAAAAAAAAACTATATTGAACGTATAATTTGGAATTTGTGCACTTATTAAACAATCTCACAAATTATAAGTTGTGAGTTTATAACAAACATACATGTGACCATTTTATAGATGCGTCTATCAAATCATATAAAATTTAAATAGTTCACATGATAAATAGTGGGCCCGCATTTATTAAATCATGTATTCCAGGCTGAAAGGAATTCAGTCTCTTTTTATTAGCTAGTGATATTTTAATATTTCTTGAGAACAAAAAGCACTATAAAAATTTTTTAAACTAAAAAATCTTCTGATTCTTTATACACATTAATTCTCAATAATCAATGCATTATAATTGACTAGGGATGGTTGAATCAGTTAATACCATATAATTAGTTGTATTTTAATATGTAAACTCCTGGTTTATGATAACAACATATTTTTTTATCATACAAAATTTATATTAATAGGTAAACTTCAGGTTTACATATAAAATTTATGTCAATAAGTAAATTTTAGGTTTATATACAAAATTTGTAACAATAAATAAATTTTGGGATTATTAATATTAACACCAATTAGTAAAATTCAGGTCTACTAATATTACTAGCAATGAGTAAACTTGGGGTTTACTAATAGTAAACTTCAAATTTATTGCTATTATTACTATCTCAAGTAAACTTGAGGTTTACTATTATTTTTACTAATCAATAAACTTTAAATTTACTAATATTTTTATTAGAATAGATTTAAATAATCTTGAAGATTATTTTACTTATTGATATAAATTGTCGTATAAAATACTCAATACATTACCTTTTAGTCTCAATGTGACATTTACGATATTGAATATTTTTAAAAAATAAATAAATTTTCTTTGAATACATTCATAATAAATTGTATTCATATAATAACATTGTAGGTCTTTAAGAGCTTTTAAATAATAAGATTATAAATATTACCTATTAAAATGGTTTATATAAAATATACCGATAGTATAAATTTCAAAATGCATATCATTAATATATTGTTCATGGCAAAATAAGGCAAGAATATATATTCAAAAAGAGTAAAGATGATAAATTCTTTTTGTCAAAAATGGGATAAACGATAAAAAAACTTAGCTTGCGTAAATTTTTTTTTTAGGGTCAGCACAAAATAGTTAATGTACGACATTAAAAAAACTCCCTCAAAATGTAATATATTGAAATATAAATGATTCGAAATATTTATACTTAAATACAAGATTTAATTAATTCGGTTAAATTTATAACAATTCTTAAATGATATATTAATTTTGAACTATTTCATATAATTCACTACAAATATGAAATGTTCAATTTGCTTATAATTTAATTCTTATATATTCTTTTTTTTCTATTATTTTAAGTTGGATTGTCGTAAATCATTAGCTTTCAATTATATTATAGAGACTTAATTGTGCTTATAACGCATTGTAAATAAATAGAACATGACAAGAAAGTATATAGTGGAGTGAGAAAAATATATTTTCTTATTATTGTTGTATTTTATGAATTACTCATAATGGGTGTATAGAGATACAAATACTTGATAAAGAAGGAACATTAAATAAAAAAATTATTATAAAGGAAATAACTAATATAAAAATATTTTATAGTCATTTACAATAAGAATATTTCACAACAAAACTCAAATTAACTAAATCAAAATATTTTGGTTCAATATATATATATATATATATATATATATATATAGACTAATTGAAATATTTAGATTTAATTTTTAATATATAAAATTAAAATCTGAATAATTTCAATTATATAATTAAAAAATATATTTTTAATACTATTCTATCGGTTTATTTTTTGCAGTTGGACTTTTAAAATTGAATTAAGAAATTAAATTGAATTAAAAATTTTAATCAATTTAGTTCAGTTTTCCCGTTATAAGCAAAATTTGCACACCCGTGACATTGACAATTTTTTTTTATTTTAAAAAAGGGTATAATATAGGTCTGTGGTCCACTAAATTTGTTTCAATCACTTATTTAGCCATCTCAATTAGTAGGAACACTATACAGTCAGCTAAACTGTGAATTTTATTTTCAATTAGCTTTTTATTTTAAAAATGTAGTGTTTTCATTAAATAATAATATCAACAACGATGCACATTTTTTTATAAAAATATAACACATGTTAAATAAAGATTTTAACTGGCAGTAACAAAAACTATCAATTTAAGAAATTTAAGAAGTTAGTAGGCGTTCAAATTATTTAATTTAATTCAATTAAATCAATTAACTTTAAAATTAAATGGCTTATTATAACTCATTTAATCTGTTATTATTTGTAAAAAAAAGATGATATAATTCATGGGTTATCATATAACCCACCCAATTAGTGACATTATTTATAAAAGTTAATTATATTAATTAGATCTGTCAATTTATAATCTAAAATCCGATCTAAAATCCGAATAGATTGATACAAAACTAACCCAAATGGATCGAATTACGTGACAATCCGAATGACCCGAATTTTTTTAAAAAAATATTTTTAATTATCTCAATTATTAGGATTAAATCAATTTTTTGTAAAAGAAAAAATAAATCTATCAATATTATTTTTTAATATATAAAGTAAACTTAATTATTGAGAGAATTCAAACGCATAAGATAAAAAAAAATTAGCT
>CANXYI011876071.1:0-10650 GCA_948208565.1 Hura crepitans | reverse complement strand
TGTTGTTTAATCATATGGGCCAATCATCATATTTTGTTTATATTTCACCATCTTAAGTAATTTAAAGTAAGCTTTACTCATTTTATGGAAAACGAATAACCTTAGCAAAAAGATACTATTTTTAGATCAATATTTCTTGATTTCACTGCATTTACACTCTTTATCATATTTGGCATCATCATCTCATATGCACATTAGCTTTGTCAAAGCATACTCACTTCATAGTTCATTTTATTATGCTTTATTCTTTCATCTCCATATGTTTAGCATACATAACAATAAATGCATTACATAAAGTAACACTTACCTAATTTATGGCATACCATATAGCCACCACATGTGTCTTGTGGCAAATCATATACACAAATCATCAAAGCTCATGTGATCATCTTAAAAGCATAATCCATTATTTTATTATCATACTTTGATTCACATACTTTATTTGTAAATTACCTTATATGCTGTTCAAGCACTATCACACACATAACACATATACTATCATATCCATGTACACAATGTTTGTATGGCTAATCACATACCATAACTTTAATTCCATAGAGCATAATTCATTGTTCAAACATGTTCAAACTATTATGTTATCCCTTATTAACCATTTGGCCAACACTAATGAATAACCTAAACATTTACCAAACTTTACGTACATAAGTCACTTAATACTTTACAAATTGCACAACCATTAAAGTGTACTTTAGGCCATTTTTATAAGCCATTCCTTTATGCTTCATGCCATATATGCTTTAGCCATATTCTCATCATTTAGCATATCTTGTTTTCTTTATGTGAAACACATAGATAATCATTAATTACATACTCAATTAATACCATATCACTTTTATTACCACTATTTACACTATTATCAAATGCAATAGAACTTAAGCATAGTAGGGAAACTTTTAGCCACAACATAACATCTAATCAACTTGGCTATTAATTCATGCCTAATCTAAACTCATGCATTATAATACCTTTATTACACTATCCATTTCAATATAATAGCATAATACACACATATATAGCCTAATTAACATTTACACCTAAAACATCATCAAATGGACCATTCGGATAGCCAAATGCTCACACTTTAATTCATTAATCTCTTAAAATACACACCTAATTGAACATACATACAACATTATAGAACTATTACAAGTCACTCATCAACACAATTCATCAAATTCCATTATTTACATATATTAACATACACATACACATTATAGTTTTTCACACACATCATATAGTAAATTGATTACACATGCTAATGAGTCCAAATACAATGTAATAGCTTCCTAAGATCTTCACTTTACTTTTACCATTCCCTTGCTCAAATTTTTATATAGACATATTATAGAAACAAAACTCAAAAATCCAAAATAACTTCATAGAAGCACACATACTTAAAACCAACTTTATAATTGAGTTCTTAGGCACTTAAGAGACCTTATAAAAATATAAAAATCAACGAAAACATACCAAAACAAATTACATCAATATTCACATCATACTTTATATGCAAAAAATCTTTCTCTTTAACCTTTTTTTTTTTGCTCTTAGAGGTGTGATGAGGCATAAAGGTTGAGAATGGGTGGTTAGAAGTGTGATTGAATCTTAAGATTGAGAGAGGAAAGAATAAAAATGGTGGATTTAGGGAGAGAGAAGATATTGGGTTTGAAAGGAGAAAGGAGAATATCACTATTCAACATTTGACCCGTTTTAAAGACTTTGATCCCCTTTTTATATATGGTCTTCCAATCTAAGGGCCAAAAATGCTCATCCTTATCTAAAGGCTCTCAAAAGTCCATCCCATTTTCATTCTTTTAAGTAAATTCTTTATCTTATTTTAGGCCTCAATTTACACTTCTAATGATACCATAAAACCTCTTAAAAACATAACTTGAAAACGTTGAAAAATCCACACTCGAAAACCAAGAAAAACATATTAAAAATGTTACTTTTATTTTTTTCAATTTTTATAAAATACTTCTCGATGTTTAAAAAATTCCAATTCTAATGGCAATGAACTACTTGAAATATTTGAGCATTAGGTTGTATCAATCTTGAGTTAATTTGTCCAAAAGTGAAATATTTAATAGCTCAGCTAAAACTAGGTTATTATTTAGACAACACTCTCATAAAATCTTTACTCTTGTTTTTAACCATCTTAATGACATAACTTTCATTCCAAAATTTTCCTAAAATTATATTATGATTAATACTTTTATGCAATCACTTTAATGTAACTCAAGTCTTAGAATCATTATTCATAACATCGAGATTCTCAAAAGTTACATTTCTTCCCCTCTTAAAAGAAATTTTATCCTTAAAATTAACTTGTTCAAATAGATGTGGATATTGCTCTCTCCTAAGTTACCTCTTTCATATTATGATGTCTCTATACTACCTTCACTGAAGGCACTATCTTATTCCGTAACTCTTTCACCTTTCGAGCTAATATCCTTACTAGTTTTTCTTCATGTGAAAGATCAAGTTGTATCTTTACTTCTTATTTTGATAAGTGATCTAAATAATCTAATCTATATCTTTAAAGAATTAAAACATGAAATACATCATGAATCTATTATAGCTCTAGAGGCAAATGGTCCTACCCGCTTAGTTCTCTCATGTAAGGTAATGAATGTCGAACTCATCTTGCCTTTTTTTTATCGAACCTTGAACCTTCATCTAAAGAGATACCTTGAGAAACACTTTGTCTCCTAATTTGTACTAGATATCCTTTTACTTTTATAAAAGACTTTTATATGTCTAATGCTACCTTCAACCTATCTCTGATGATCTTTAGTTTTTTTTTTCTGCATCATTTATTAGATCTGGTCCAATAAGCTTTTTCTCACTTAACTCACTCTAACATAAAGGAGCTCTACATTTTCTTCTATGTAAGGCTTCATAAAAAGCCATGCCTGGACTCATTTAATGACTATTATTATATGTGAACTGTGGTAAAGAAAGATAATGATCCTAACTTCCTTTAAACTTGATAGCATAGCTTCTCAACATATCCTCAAGCATATGAATCACTCTTTCTAATTGACCATCCATCCATAGATGAAATGTTTCTAAAACCTTAATGTAAACCTCGAGTCTTAATATGATAAAATAACAAAAGACACTCCATGAAATCTAACTCTCTTATTATTGTATAGCTGTATAAGCTTATCTAATGAGAAATCCATTAATATAAGTATGAAGTATGCAAATACAGTTAATCTATCTACCACTAGCAAAATTAAATCACACTTGTTCCTCATTATAGAAAGCCCAGCAATAAAATCCATGGTGACTTTATCACATTTACAATTTAGTTTTGCTATAGGATAAAGCAATCAAGATGGAACTTGATGCTCAACCTTAACTAGCTAGCAAGTAAGGCATCTAGTCATGAAACTCTAATACATCTTTCTTCATACCATGCCACTAGTACAAAGACTTTAGGTCCTAGTACATCTTGGCACTACCAGGATGCATAATATAAGGAGCATTATGTAGAAGAGCTAGCTATGCTAAAGCTACTTGAGCTACATGTACAACATCATTAGGAGTTACTGTCTCAGTCCTAGTGGCCTTTTGTCTAACTATAGTTAGAGCATAGCTCTCGACTTCATCATCACCTTGTGGCATAGATGTACTTATCTTTGATCTATAGGATAAAAAATATACCATAAGCCTTAATATTCTATAATTATGCGATACATGATCTTAGACTTAAGGCACTCACATGTATCCTTTATATACCAACAAATGCCTAAATTATAAGCTCTAATACCATAAAATTTAACACACTACATCCGATCCAATAGTTAGACCCGAATAAAAAGTGACACATAATCGATATCCGAACTAATAAAAAATCGTTATAATTTAAAACCTTATTTTGAAGCTCAATTGAAAGCTTTATAAAACTCATAAAAATGTGAATTAAAAAAAACCATTTTGGTGGGCATATTATTAGGATCCTCATGTCAAAAATTTGATAGCATAATAGTTATTCGAGGTGTAATGCCCGTGTTCTGAGGCTCTATGAACAATGTCATTAGGTCCAGGAAGTGTGCCCAGGGTGTCTGGTTACTTGCATGTAAAATTGAGGTAGTGACACTAGTTGTAAAACCTTGAGTGGCTTTAATTTGATGAAAAAGGTGAAATTTAAAAATTTAATAGAACCAATAATTCATTACGTATTGTAAGCTACCCCTCTAGGTAATAAAAGTTTTTTGAGCTAGGAATAACTCGGGATGTACCCGAATAAACCCAAAAATATTAGACCCTAAAGCTTAAAAATTCTACTAAGTCTATTGGTTAAATAATTTTTGAATTTTGAGGTCATTTGCAAATTCTCATAATTTTTTAAATTGGCATACAAATCAAGGAAGCCTGAAAACTATCCTATCGAAGGAATTTGGCTGTGACATTTTATGGCCAACTAAATGGGAATAAATGAGGATTTTTAAAATAAGTAGTGTAATTTTTTCAGGTCATTTGGAATTCTTCGGGGTATTAGCAGAACTGCGATTTTCTCGAAATTGCAGTAGCACAGTTCCCAAATGACTTAGGTCATGAAACTTTGTATGCCTCTAATTGAAGGTATTTTAGGATATTAGAAACAAACATGATAATTTTTGGAGGTTCGAGCGGCTGTATAAGAATTCCCGAAGTTTGGCCGCAAACTAAATTGTTGGAATTTCCCAAAATTTTAGTTTGCCTATTTCCCAATTGAGTTTCTCCATAAAATTTTACAAGCATGTAATTGGGAACAAATAAGGATCTTAGGAACAAATGGTGCATTTTTTGATGACTGTGTGATGTTTTAAAAATCCCTAAAGTTAGCAGCCCCTATGTTCAATAAATTGAGTTTTGAGAGCGCTCGGGTGCGGGGTAACCTAATCTAGGACACTCCTAGCAAGTGGAATTGTTGCTAGTCATGTAGGGCCTTGTACACTTGTTAAAACACCTGGACACATTGCCAATTCCACTAAACTTATTAGATTTTCATTTCTTCTCCTTCACAAAACTTACAAACGCCACACCATAAAAATTCCACCATTTCTCCTTCAATTTCAAGCTTTTTGTGATGAAAATTGTCACCTAAATTCATTTTTACATGTTAGGAAATTAAGAGAAAAAGAATCAAGGGAAAAGAAGTTTCCAATAAATCAGTAAAAATTCCAGCAAGGAGAATGAAGCTTCAAGGTGAGGTTTCTTTGGGTTTTCATGACTGTTCCTAAGGGGATTTAGGGTACACTAGATGAAATTGCAGGTAGAATTTTAATTTGAGGATTTTCTATGAATTTTAAGGTTTTTGCAAGAGGAAAATGGCGTGATGAATGGGGCTAGAATTCTTAAGTTTTGAAGGGTTCGAGTGGTGGTGATTTCATCTTTTGTGACTAAGGTAAGTGAATCCTAACATTCACTTCATGCCATTGATGTTTTCATAGATTTAAAAGGGAAATTAGATATGGATTATAAGGTAAATTGAGCATAATGTGTTGCCAAATGAATGTTGGTAAGGTATAGTTTAATTACATGATGAATAAATAGTTGATGTATGGATTTAATGAAAGAAACTAGTGATGATGTTTAGACTCTATATGGCCAAAAGTTGTTCATAGATAAGGTGTAGGTATGTGTGAGTTTGGAGTAGTATTTGATTGATAATTATGGCTTTAATATTGAGTTGTGATGAACTTGTTTATAAATTGGTTAATTATGGATGAGTTTCATGAACATCATGATAGATCAAGAGGTACTTATAAGTTTAAAGCGTATTTGTGTGACTTTAAAGTAGCTTTGATGTGATAATAATAGGTTTTGTAGTGAAATAAAATAAGTCACTTATAAGTAGATTGATCACTATATGTTTGGCATGAATTGTATGAATGGCCGAGAGCTTTAAGTTATAATGTGTGTGTGAATGTGGCTTGTTTAGGTGTTTAGATTGGCATTTATAGTTATGATGTCTAAGGCATGAACATGATGAATTCTTAAGTATCCATGACTTTAGGCAAGTGTTTATTTGTAGTTGTATAGTTTGGTATGTGATTAAGTAGTGTATACAAGGGATCAAGTATGAATGGCATGGAAATTAGACCTAAAGTGTAAGAAATGATAGTGTGGCATGTAATAGGATTTATTAGTGCATGGAAGTGTGGAAATCTAGAAATGGCCAAGACACATGAGGTGTATATGTAACCTTAAGTGGCATGAAAGTATGAATATGTGTGTATGAATGTGTTTAAGTTATGGATGAAAGCATAATTGTATGATAGAGGCTAATAAAATGCATAATTAATGCCAATGGATAACTATACCTGAGAGCTAAGTAAATGGTAATGGCATGAAAGAATTAACAACATATATGTAATGAGAATGTGTAATAAAGCTTGAATAAATAAACCTTTTTGGTTTCATGACTGGCTAAGCATGATTAAATAAATATGTAAGATGTGGATGGGATAAAATGAATGTCTGATATGTGCCTTAAAAAGGCAACTAAAGTCCTAGGAAATGAACTTGAATTTGAAAAAAAGGTGACTTGAAATTGAATTGGATTGTGCCTTTAAGGGCTATAAGTTGTGATAAAACAATGTGCCTATAATATTTACCTTTAAGGGCTATTACTTGTGATTGAGTATGATGGCAATAATGCCTAGTGTTTGGCCATGTATATGACCTAATATATATTGGCTTTAGGCCTATGGAATGTATGAAATTACTAGTGAAAACTACACTAAAAAAGGCTAAGAAATAGACCTAAAAAAGGCTATTGAAATTTGAAGAAAGGACCTATAACTATCCAATTTGACCACTATCTGAATCAAAAATACCACTAGATAGAAAATGGCAATTATATGAGAAATAGTTATGCAATAAAATCAACCATAATATACCTTAATAATTGGCAATTATAATACTTGAAAATAATGTTAAGAATTTACTCGGTACAGCCTAAATATGGCTAGACCAGATCGAGCTAAAATCAAATTGTAAAATTAAATTCATAACTGAATGTTTTTCACTGCTAAATATTATAAGAAGTTCATTTTGTGAAGGAATGAACATAAATTGAGTTATATGGTCCATTAATTAGACACCACTAGGGGGGTTGACTAGTTAACTTAGTGATTATAGTAGCTGCTACATTGTCTATTTTTCAGATATTGTCGATGCAGTGGCTTAGGTCCATCTAGGGTCACTATACTAGACTATTGGATAGAGAACATTCTACTCTTACCAATTGATGCCAATATTAATCTTTGTCAGTACAGTGACATATGTCCCGAAGAACCACTACACTAGCTAATAGTCACACCTGACTATAGGCATTTATCTAATCTTTATTGGTGCAGTGGTGTAAGTCTTAGAGGACTACTACACCAGCTGGACAGTCATACTTGACTGCAGGCATTCACTTGATCTTTGTCGGTGCAGTGGCATAGGTCCCGGAGGACTACTACACTAGCTAAATAGTCACACTTGACTATAGGCATTCACTTGATCTTTATTGGTGCAGCGGTGTAGGCCTTAGAGGACCACTGCACTAGTTGGACAGTCGCACTTGACTGTAGGCGTTTGCTTAAACATTGTCGGTGCAGTGGTGTAAGTCCTAGAGGGCTACTGCAATAGCTAAACAGTCACACTTGACTGTAGCTATTCACTTGATCTTTGCCGGTGTAGTGGCGTAGGTCCTGAAGGACCACTGCACTAGTTGGACAGTCACACTTGACTATAGGCATTCACTTAATCTTTGCTAGTATAGCTGTGTAGGTCATGAAAGACCACTGTACTAGCGAGATAGTCACATTTGGCTATGGGCATTCACTTAATCTTTGCTGGTGCTATAAATAGAGTCTAAATTGTATACCACTACATTAATTTTTATTCCCTCTGGATCCAGTGTCAGCAATGTTGTCTCTTAAGATAGGCCAGCTGAAATAACCAAATAAGATTAATATAATTTGAGTATGGCTTGAAATATAATATAGGGATATTTTCATAATTTTCCACTAGTAATGCTTAAATGGCTTAATTTGTAAAGATTATGCATGTAATGATTAATAATGATCCTAAAACCATATTTTGCATAAATTAATGTGATTAATTGAAGAAATTATAGATAAAAACACCCTAGGAGTAAAATGGTAATTTGTCATGTTAGTAATATAGGTTATACTTGGAAAGCAGAACAAGATAAGAATATGGGTATTATGCATGATAAACTACTGGACATATTTTAAATGCTTGAATTAACCACTTAGTATATTATATACTCAGCATACCTATTTCAATGTGTAGGTAGCAAGAACAAAAAAGTAGCTTCATAAAGTATGCAATGGAGTTTAAATGTCATTTTTGAGAAGGTTGAGAATGTACATCTATATAGCTTTTGCACTCTATGTACTTAGGTAGGCAAATGGGTGTGATGTATATAAAGGACATAGGATGTAATTGTATAAACTCAGGTTATGCTATAATTAATCAATTGTTAATTCCTTTTGTGAATGTATAACATATGTTGATGAATTATTTCTGAGCTTGAGGCTCGGTGTTTTGTTTTTTCTTGATTGAGGCCTAAGGGCTGTGTTAGCTATTTGATAAATGGCAATGATAGGTTGATATCTAAGGGACTAGAAGGGTCCAAAAGATTAGAGAATCTATTATAGAAGTGTTTTACAGGTTGAAAATTTTTGGGATAGTGACAAAAGTAGCTGTTATGCTACCAAATTTATAGGAAATATATGACTTTATTAAAATCACCCTATAATGAAAGAAACCTATTAGAATGAACCTAAATAAACTATAGGAATAGATAGGAAAGAATTTAGAGTCAGATAAAATTGAAGAATATAGAATAAGTAAAAGTTAATGAACGACTGGGGGAGTAATCTAAGGATGGGTGACTTGGAGAGAAGTGCACCGCTTATTGGGTTTCTTTAGGAACCAGTAGGGGGTGAGACACGAGGACAATATCTCTATTATTAACCTATAGGAAAACACACTTCTATAGTATCCAAACATTTCAAACCATCTCTATGATTCTTTTGATCACTCTAAATAAATCATTAGAACTTACAAACTTAATATAAAGAAGCGGTATCAGACAATATTTAAAAAAATTCAAGCATACTTTAGTTATGTTTACAAACTTGATTAGAAGAGTTTAAAAAACTATATAAGAAACATATCTACATCTAGTCTCTTAATACATATATAAGTGCCCTTAATATATATATCACATAATAAACACAAGAACAACAAAATACCAGTAGATCTTATGTTGATCTACTATTCCAATAAGGCTTTAGTTTTAATTAGTTGTTTTACCTATTCACCACAAACAACGATGCCCTAAGCAATATACTTAGTGGTTTAATCAATTTTATATAATTCCACATATATTCATGCATTCACACCTTCTAATATTTATACATCTTTACATGCATACATTGTTATCCAATACAATATAAGCATAAGCATTTTTGACATATAAAAAACATATACATATATATAAACTCAACATAATCATCATACTTATGACAACAATACATGCATAAACTTTACCATTTAATTAATGTCTCATGTTTAGTACTACCCTGTATTTCATATATGGCAACATAATCCATAATATACATAGCATATCAATATCATATTCATACATATATACTATAATCAACATAATAAACCTTATCATATTATCAATTATATCTATGTTTATAAATCATTAAACTTATTCTCATTAAGCTTTATCATCCAATTATTTATTTTGTTTGCACATATTTAAGTGACAATTGCTTGAAACTAGATAACATGACTCTATAAATATAAAGGTTGTATATGAGTGCAATGGACCCTAAGGACCTATATAGTTGTTACACTAGCCTAGGTATGTGCAGTGGCTTCTTTGAACCAATATGGATGCTATACTAGCCTAGTGGTGTACAGTGGCCTCTCTTGACCTATCTAGCTATTGTACAAACATAAATATGTGTGTAGTAGCCCACTTAGGCCTATATGTGTTAGAAGTATGCCTTGGAGCTCATGTAACAGGGTAATATTCATGTATTTAAACCTCGTGAAATCATACTAAAAGTAATTTCTCTTTATATCATAGCATTTTTATATATTACTTATAATTGTTTGTAATGTCTTAAACCATGTTATAAAGTCCTTATTATATAATCATAGTATAGAGGAAATCATGATGTTTTCATGATGTGAGATTCTTATTGCATGCAAATGTGATATCCCTAAATATCCTTGATTATAGTATTAACAAGATGGGTCATTGTTAATGCAGAAAGATTAGCACATGTTATACTTCTTAATTGGATCAAGCAGTAGTTCTCATAAGCTATGAGCATAAAGATAATTGAAGTTAACATATGGATGCTTACTAGGGAAGTAAGTACATTAGAGACCTACCATGAATTCTTCACATGGATACTTAATCTATGTTAGGGAAAGTATCTCATCATATCATTGGAACAAATATCCTTAGACTTAATATCACTAACTATCTTAAATATAGAGTGACATACTTTGATTCCAAAACTTTTACTTCAAATAAGAAGTATACATAGTGAGGTGCTTAGGTATGGCATAACATATTTGAAGATAAGGTAT
>CANXYI011876065.1:0-16494 GCA_948208565.1 Hura crepitans | reverse complement strand
TTTAGGTTGGCACACAAATTGAGGTAGTATGAAAAACTATCCTATCGAAGGAATTAGGCCACAAAAATTCATGACTGGGCAATTGGGATTAAATAAGGAATTTTAAAACCAACAGCGCAATTTTTTGACATCGTTTGGGATTTTTCGGGTTTTCAATAGGACTACAATTTTTTAAAAATTTTGCTAGCCTAGTTCTCGATGGAATTTGGCCATGAAATTTGGTGCACCTCTAATTGAAGGTATTTGAGGATTTTAGAAACAAATATGATAATTTTTAGAGGTTTGAACAGTCGTATAAAAATTCCCAAAGTTTTGCCACAAATCCAGTTGCCGCGAAAACTTCGGGTAATTCTTGATGGAATTTTGCCCAAAATTTTGCAGGCATAAAATTGGGTTCAAATGAAGATTTGGGTAACAAGCGGTACATTTTTTTCATAACCGTGTGATTTTTAAAAAATCCCCAAATAGCCCCTATGTTCAGGAATTCGACCATGTAGGCAAACTCTATGGTAGCCATTTGGCCACCTATTTTCACAAAATAACCATTTTAAATTACTCCTTTCCTTCTCTTTCCTCACCTCCTCCAACATTTTTATTTTGTTAGTCACATCCTCCTCTTTTCACCCCTATTCTAGCATTCTTCCTGTAGATCTTCATCTAAGTATCACCTAAAGACAGTTGTCTAAGTAGAGAACTTAAGATTGAAGATGGAGGAATCCATAAGAAATTAGGGGAGTGCAAGAAAAAGCTAACAAGGGAGAATTGCTTGAGGGGTAAGCACAACTCTCTTTATCTTTCTTTTTTGGATTTAAGTGATTTAGATGATTTTTGACTCTTTTAATTCTCGAATTTACATGTGGGAAAGGGAGGAACTTCACAAGTTGCAAAGATAATCTTGTATAGGGCATAAAGGATGGCACATGTGAGAGACACTTCCTTGGAGGGGACGTGATAGTGGTTGGAGAGAAGTGACATCCGCACCATGGGTTTAAAGTTCTGAATTCTAGCATGAAAGAAGAGTGAAAGGAAGAGGAGGAAAGTTTTAAAAACTACTAGAGGTTAATAAATTTAATGAAATTATAAGCATGCCTCTTTTCTCCTTTTATCTTGCTGATTTGTGTGGAATTGATGGTGAAAAATAAATAGGATTAGTGTGTTTATGGTGTAAATACCTAAATGTTAATTGATGTTGATTATATGTGGTTATTGAATGGTAGGATGCTTTGGTCCTCTTTTGTGTTATTATGGTGTAAATTGTGGGTGAAAATTACATTGAGATAATGATTGTGAAGGGTTGGAATCCAAGTTACCGTGAGTGTGTGTGTGAATCTAGTTGCTGCCTTAGGCATGGCAGTAGGAAATTTTAGGTTTTGTATGCCATGAGGGGCTGTTATAGATTATATTATGCGAAGGATAATTCTTTTATGGCACCATGGTGTATATATATATGAGTGTGGTTGTGTGCCATGAGTGTAAGGGTGATGTGCGATGTGGAAATTATTGGCATGAAATGCATAAGGGTGATGTGAAATAGTAAGGATAGTATGAGTGAACTATGGTGAAATTACTAGGATTATGGAACTTAAATGGTGATTTTTTTGTATATATATTTTAAAATGGAGTAAGGCTATTCTTAAGTCACTTTGTGATGTATAAAAAGCTAGGGATGTATGAGATAAAATACACATACATATATGTAGATATATATATATATATGTGTGTGTGTGTGTGTGTGTGTGTGTATGTGTGTGTGTGTGTGTGTATGTGTGTGTGTGTGTGTGCATGTGTGCATGTGTGTGTGTATGTGTGTGTTAGGAAAAACACTTAAGAGATGTATGTGTGCACAAACAAAATGTAGGTGGTTGCTTAGGAATAAAGGCATACAAATCACCTTTAAAAAGGACTAAACCAAAAGGTGATTAAGAGGCTTAAAGTGTGTGTTAAAGTAAAAGTAACACAAGAATCATGAAAGAATTTAAGAATGGTATGGGAAAATTCATCTAGCTAATAAATTAATTAAGCTATGCAAGATTTCTACATAAATTTATTTGGGGCTGAATTATTGACATATAGATTTAATAAAAAAATAGATAGTATATATATATATATATATATATACATTTATATATATATAAATGTTAGAGCATGGGAATAATGGTATTAAACTAGTTTAATTCTATATTGTTAAGGGTATAAATAATCTACCTAAGAGAATAATGGAATTAAAATAATGGGTTGACTTAAGTATAGAGACGAAATGATATGATATGTCAAGTACGAGGAAATTGACAATATGTAAATGGCTTTTAAATAATTATTGCTTTTAAATAATTGCTTGTATGCTAGGGTAATAATATGTACCAAGGGAGCATAACAACCCATAAGAAATGGATACTTTAGGTAATAGAAATAAATAACCCAAGAGGGTTTTTTTTTTATGGCCATAAGTATGTAAGCCAATACTAGTGCAGGAGGACAACATACTTAAAAGAGTTTTAATTTTATATTATGAATATAATAAAACAACTTACTTGTGAATGTAATATGGCATGTAAATAGATAGATAATAGAAAAGAAAATAATGGTCATAATCAAAAGAAGGTAAAATGTATTGAATGCTTTAGGAAGGAAGTTAAAAATGTAGCCTAAAGATGTGAGTCAAAATGGCACAAATTAGTGCCTACATTATAAGCCCTTTTGTAATTAAATTTACATGATATGTAAAGCTCCTTCAAGATCTAGTTAACACTATAGTTTAATATGAACCTAAGCCCATAATGGCTGATTATTTAGAATGAAAAAAGGCATAAGAAAATGTTTAAAATTTAATGGCTACAGCCTATAATGGTGACAGAAAGAATATTGGCTTCGGGCCTATGACAAGATGAAATTGTGACATTTGAGCCTATGAGGACTAACTATTAATATGGCACAAAGTAGGAAAGGATGCCTAGAATATAATGGCTATAGGCCTATGAACATAATAGGAACATTAATGGCCATGGGCCTATGATAGTGATCAGTACCCGAGACATGACCTATAACTATCCTAAGAAAAGGACTATTCTAAACTTAATTAAACATTGCTAATAAAGGTGATACATAAGAAGTTATAATATTAAATAAATATCCCCAAACATATATATGAATTAAACTTAAGTTAGGCTTACAAAAATGGACTTAAAATTGTCTAGCAAGACCTAAATATGACCTATAACTATCTAAGTCAAGTTTCAACTGCCAAAATAAATTCATATCTATTTGTTAACCACTTCCAGACATTATTACATAATGATTAGTGATAGAGTGAATGAGAAATTTAGATAGTTGGCCTATAACTATTTGGGCTAAGAATGGACTGTCAAATAAAAATTACAACTATCTATTTTTGAGTTAAGAATATTTTATAAAGATGATAAGTAATGTAATGGACATGGAACGTAGTTAAATGGCCTATTAGTCAACACCCATTAGATGGGTTAACCGGTCAACATAAGGTTTTGCAGCTGCTAGTTATTTGGTGATTAGAGAGGTTTACAGACTGATCTCCATCATGTCACCTAGTCTTTAAGATTTTGGTGGTTGAAAATGTCTACAGACTAATCTCCATTATGTCATTTAGACTTTGAGATTATTTGGTGGCTAAAAAGGTCTCTTGACTGATCCCTATCATGTCACCTAGTTATACCTTATTATTTGTGGCTAGGGAGGCCCACGGGCTAATCTCTATTATGTCACATAACACTTGTGTTTGGAGTGGCTACGGCTAATCTCCATTATGGCACTTAGGCCGGAGCAGTGGCATAGGTCCAAAATGAGGACAACTGCACTAGTTATTCCCTTTAGATCTAATGTAGTGAAGTGTAGTCTACCTAGTGGGGCCTAAGTCTAAACTTAACTATTATCCCTTTTAATTGATTAACTAGCCAAAATGAATATGATGTTTGCAATATAATAAAAGGAAATCTGAGTGAGGTAGTGAAAATAATTAACTAAGATTAATACATAGACATACCTATGTGTGTCTGGGGAATACAGCACAAGTAAATTATATAAAGGGGGCATAATGTTAGTAGAAGTTGTGTCTTTATTAACCTTAATATAATAGGTTAACTAGCAATAAAAACCACTTAATTAAATTAGTGCAACGACCTGAATGTAGTTAATTTGTTAAAAGATTAGAATAATATATAATTTAATGCAAAGGAAGATATATTTTATTTGACCTTTATATGTATGAATCTTTAAAATGGACATATTAAACTACTTATGTGTAATAGGTGAGACATACTTTTAGTTAATTAAATTCACCACTGAGTTTCATACTCAGCGTACGAATGTTTTGATGCGCAGGTAAATAGGGACAGCAGGATAGCCTCGAGATGGGTGCAGTGTAGCAGCAAAATCAACAAAGGAGATGATTTTATTTGATTTACTCTATGTTATGGCACTCATGTAATAGTTGTAAGTCATGTTTCTAGCATGCTTAGATGCTGCTATGGTTTTGTAACCTATTTAAATTATAAATTTTTATGAATAGCCTTTGCATAAATGAATAATTACTTATGTGATCAGTTGACTTAGGTTTTATATTGAGACTGAATGTGGGGCTTAATGCCCGTGGGATGTTAATACATAAAGGATGAATAGGATTGAGTCAAGATTGTAAGTGCACCTATTATCAGGGTTCTTTAGGGATCTAATAAGGGTGTTATAATAATTGTGCTTGCAAAGAAGTTAAACTTTAAAGCAACTAACAATGTGGCAGAATATGAGGCTTTTATCTTTGGATTAGAAGCTATAATCATATTGGGAGAAAAAATCTATAGAAGCATACAGAGACTCCATTTTGGTAATACATCAGGCCTTAGGTGAATATGCGATAAGTGAAGATAAATTAGTTCCTTATGCGGATTTCCATTGCGGTAAGTGAAGATAAATTAGTTCCTTAAGTGAATTTCCTTAGTTAGTTGAGCTCCAAGTTTGAAGTATGCATCTTTTATCATTTATCGATTGAAGAAAATTAGATGGCAGAAGTATTGGCCACTTTGGTATCAATATAGGACAATTTAATAGGTGCAAATATGAGACCAATCATGTTATATAGCTCTAACAAGCCCTGCTTAGAAAAAGAACAGATCATGGTGACAGAGGGATTTGATAAGAAGCCCTGGTATTGTGACATTTAGTAGTATTTGGAAAATCAAGTTTATCTAGAAAATGCCTTTGACAAGGATAGGGTAGTATTGAGAAAATTAGCTAGACAATTTATTTGCCCTAAGGGCTATTTATACAAGTGAATGCCGGATGGATCACAACTTTGATGTGTAGATGAAGTAGAGGTAGAAAGGATCCTAGAAGGAATACATGTAGGATGTTGTGGAACACATATGAATTAGCTTAGTTTGGCCAAGAAGTTTATGAGTTAAGGGTTTTATTAGCTGACTATGGAAATCAACTGGGCAAAATTTGTAAAGAAGTGTAAAAAATGCCAAATGCATACAAATATAAAGTAGCTCCCTCTAATAAAATTACATAACTTAACAACTCCTTAGCATTTATAGCTTGAAGAATAGATATCGTTGGAGAGATAAGGCCAACAATTTCAAATAGTCATAGATACATTGTGGTAGCAAGTGATTACTTTTCAAAATAGGTAAAAGCTACTTCCTATAGTTGTGTGAGGGCAAAATAGATGGCAAAATTCATAAAGAGACACCTAATTTATAGATACAAGGTTCCACATCATATAGTTTTTGATAATGGAGTACAGTTCCAAAGAGTAACTAGGGACCTATTAACATAATACAAAATCCAGTATCACAAGTGTTCCCTTTACAGATTCCAAGTGAATGGTGTAGTGGAAGTGGCAAACAAAACTTGAAGAGAATTTTATTAAGGATGATAGACACCTATAAAGATTAGGCTGATAAACTAGCTTTTGCATTATAAGGATATAGGACTTCGATCAAGAATTCTACAAGAGCCATGCCATTCTCATTAGTATATGGATTAAAAGTTATACTACCAATTGAAAAAGAAATTCAGTTATTAAGAGTTGCTTTAAAGTCTGAAATACCTAAAATAGAGTAGGTAGAGAACAAACCTAACCAATTAGCTCTCCTAAATGAGAAAAGAATGTAAGCATTATACCATATTCACTTAAAGTGTATCACAAGAGCCTTTAATAAGAAGGTTAAGCCTCAAATGTTGAAAGAAGGTAATTTGATATTGAAACAATCAAAGATTATTACATCTGATCTGAGAGGAAGTAAACCCAATTAGGAGGTTTCCTACATAGTTAAGCAGTTGCTATCAAAAGAAGCTGCAAACATTGTGGACCTAGAAGGGAATGAATTTAAAAAACCTATCAATGTCAATCAATTGAAGAAGTTTTTCAATTAAAAAATGCTTGTTAGGTTGAAAACTAGAAAAAGGATGGCTTAGGCAAAAATTAAAGCACCCCGTTGGGCAAAAACCCTGCACAGGATGGTCTAAGCAAAAATTAGGGGATTGAGAGAAAATGTTTAGTTAAAAAAACTGGTGAAAGGTTAATTGATAATAGGGTTACTGCAATAATTTAATTAAACTATTTTGCTATGGCATTGCTAAATAATTCAATAAAGCTTTAATTGTATTTAATGATGGTATGGTTATACTTATTGTGCACATTCTTTATGTCATCTCGCAATTTCATATCACATAAAGTAATAAAAAACCATTAAACTATGAGCAATTCTTTTTTAGATGTCTGGTGATATGGGTTTCTTACACACTGTAACATAAAAAAAAGACTTATTAATGTGAAAATTGCTTTTGGGAGGTGCATTAGGCAAAAGTCATGTAGCCTGCTAGGGTGAAAACCTCTTATAAAGGGCATGGTAAGCAAAAATTAAGGCATAGCCCATTAATGTGAAAACCTCTTTTAAGAGGTGCTTAAGGCAAAAGTTAAGGCAAAGAAAAAGGCAAAATAATGATAACAATAATAATAACAATAATAAATAATAAACATATGACATATGATGATTTGACAAGCCATAAGACAGTGTGAGCATCGATTGTCCATGAACAAATAATTCATCTTGATCCTTAATGGGCCATAAATATTATATCCCTTCATATTAAAGCCATTGATCCTATATAAGTGAAGATGATGTAAACCCTAATTGTTATCGAACCCTATCACACCCTAGCCAACCCAAGCTTGTAATAGAAGCAAAGCTTCCGATCTATTCAGCTCTCATTATCCTAACCTATTTTTAAAGAGTACTTTAAATCAACATTCACTAGAGTGTACCCACTCCATCAATAACTGATCATAAGAATCTATATCATGCAAACATATGCATACATACTGTATGAGTGCTCACATTGTTTTAAATATAGTTGTATCTTGAATCTTTTAGCTTGAGATAAGGGATGTTTATGCTTGTATAAGTACAAAAGCCCTTTACATGTCTGATATCACTCTTTTGGCAAAATTATCAGATATCAAGCTTCTTCTATGATCTTAGAGGGCAATCACCCAAATATGGAGAACAACAAAAGAGCTACAAACACCATGATCACATCAACAAAAAGGGGTAAGAAGTCTTACACACTAGCAAGAACAGCTACAACTATGATTTTGAGGGCAAGATATGAAGCACTATAGGTATGCATTCATCCTTTTGCCTCAGGCAAACTATTAATAATAAATGTTTACTCCTGCAGAGTGCAACAACAACTCCATACTTTAGCAAGAGTCATGCAGGGGGCAAGCTTACTAGCTCTAACTAATAGCCCAAATAGTGGCTTTAGACATTAGCCTAGATAGCGAAGCCTTCAAATAGCCATGAGAATGGCTTCAAACATCAGTTTAAAGAGCATGGCCTTTAAATAGCCTAAAGAGTGGCTTCAGCCTAGAGAGTGGCATCAGCTCAGAGCATAGCTTTAGACATTAGCCTAAAGAGTATGGCCTTCAAATAGCCCAAAAAATAGCTTCAGATATTGTCTGAGAGAGCATGGCCCCCAAATATCCCAGAGAGTGGCTTTACCCAACAACCTAAAGAGTAGCTTTACAAAATAGCCTACAGTGCAACTTTGGTAAATAGCCTAAAGAGTGGCTTCAAACAATAGCCCAAAGAGTAGCTTTAAACAATAAGCCTAGAAAGTGGCTTTAATCATTAAAGTCGACAAGCATTAAGCCTATTGAGTAGAGAGAGCTCTCAAGTGAAGTCGACAAATATTACACCTACCTAGCAAGAGGAGTGCTAGATTCTATAAAGGGTTAAAACTTACACTTACCTAGTAAGAGGAATGTTTAGTCCTAAAGAGGGTTAAAACTCACAACTCAAAAATATCTCAACACACCTACCTATCAAGAGGAATGCTTGGTCCTAGAGAGGGTGAAAACTCAAAAAATCTCAACACACCTACCTAGCAAGAGGAGTGCTTGGTCTTATAGAAGGTTAAAACTTACACTTACCTATTAAGAGGAATGTTTGGTCTTAGAGAGGGTTAAAACTCATAAGTCCAAATATCTCAACACACCTACTTAGCAAAAGGAGTTTTAGTCCTGTAGAGGGTTAAAACTTACACCTACCTAGCAAGAGGAATGCTGAATCTTAGAGAGGGCTAAAACCTAGCCTATCGACTAGGGGGAGCTCTTAGAACCAACTTTGAGGTGCTAGTACATGTCTTTTCCTTTCTTCTAAACTTTGATGTGACTTGACGTGTACAGTTCTTAAGCCCTATCAAGGTGGTGGCAACTGTAGACATAGGAGTTTGAGATGCTTTCGAGTTTAGAGGGTTTCTAATGATAAAAACTATAGGTGCTAGATGTTTCTCAAGAGACATAAGGGGAGGCCAACAAACTAAGTAAAATACCTAAAGATAGATGAAACCTAAACAATTTTTGAAAATCCTAAGGAAAACACCTAGCAAATATCATAGGATGTCCACGTGAACTAAGTTCATCAGAAAATAAAGTTTATATAGACCTTACTGATGTAGAGGTTATATGTGTTTGTATGGTTTTCACCTCATAAGGATAAAGTCTATGTTGACTTATTTATTAGTCCATGCAGACTAAACATATAAGTCTATAAAGACTACAACACTTAAATATATGTGAACCTAGTTGTACTTAGAGTACCCCAGGACCATACTCCAAATATTTGGGGGAATATCCTTTAAGGGGACCACAAACCTTATTTGGTAAGGAAAGTATAAAAGATTAGTTACGAGAGGAAAATAGGATTTTTTTAGAGGATTTTTGAAAAGAGGAAGAGAGAGAACATGGTAGCAACCTCTCCTGTCATCTCTTACCTCCCCACACCAAAAAAACCCAAAAAATCCAAAACCTCCATAGCTAAAGCTTGAAACCTTAAAGAAAGTCCATTTTTGCTTGGTTTCAAGGAGTTTAACCTTGTATTCTTGAAGGAATCCACTATCTATGGTAAATATCTAAAGAAACCTTTATAAAGGGCCCTTCTCTTTATCCTTTATCTATATTTCTCTGATTTTTAAGTCTTATTTTTTTTTATATCTTCATCTTTCATCTTAAGTTTTCTTTACTTTGCTTTTAAGGTTAAGGACCCTCAATGAAAAGGGAGTGTTAAAAGACCCATTTTAATGGGTCTACTCAATTAGAGAGGAGAGACTTCCGTTATATTTATTTTTAATAAATGTTTTCTACTACACACCAAATGATAAGTTTGTGTAGACCTTTTCCCATAATGATTATAGTCTGTATAGATTAAGTGCCTTATTTATTCGATCCGTACAAACTTATATTAAGAGTAATATTAAGGTTTTGTCCTTTTATTGCAAAATTTTGATCTTGGGTTTAGGATCCCCTATCAAGAAGGGGTATTAAAAAACCTATTTTGATGGGTCTACCCCATTTGAAAAGGGAGACCATTTCTATAACTCTTCTTTATTTCCTTTCATATACATGTTTATTTATTTTAGACTATTGTGATTTCTATTTATTGCCATACATACATCTTTCTCTTATTATGTTTTGTTTTTGTTGCTTACAGAATAAGTTTTAGTTGGTTTTCTTTCATTTTTCTAGGTGTATATTTAAGGCTGCACGGACTTTTCTATAGAGGAGACTATATTCGTGCAAAATTATTTTTGTGCCTATAACCTACCTTTTATTGTCCATACAGACTTACATGTTACATGCCTTATGGTCTACTTGAATTTTCTCATATCGAGGACTTATCATCTATTCGAACTTGGTTTTGTGCCTACGACCTTTCTTTTGATATTCGTATAGACTTATATTCCATACGGGTATATTGCTTGTCTATTTTCCTTCCATGATTCTATGTATGCTTTAGGTTCTTATGGACTAAAGTTATGCATGTCTTTGGGGTCCGTGCAGACATATCTCGGTTCCAGTAGATTTATCTTATTTCCTTATGTATTTATATTAGGTCTATAAATAATTGATTTTACCCTTTTTTAGATCTTTTATAGTAGGATTTTCAATTATAATTATTTTAAGTATTTCCATGTATATTGTTATAGGTAAATGAAAATGATTTTGATCTGATTACATAACCAAAGTCATAATAAAGAATATTTTATAGAAAATAAGGGCATAATCACATAAAAATAAAGTGTTTTGGGACCAAAGTCCCTAATTACACAAAATTGTTATAATTGGATAAAATGATCTTCTAAATAATAATAAAGGTTTTTCTTGAAATATTTTAAGGACCAATGTCCTCTTCCCCAAAGTTTATAAAATGTGTTTTAATCAAAGTTTTAAATACAAAAAGGGTTTTTAATCAATAAAAATGTTTTTTGCAAAAATTTCAGAATCAATGTTCCAATAACCAAAAATGATTTTGTTTGAAGTAAAAAATGCTTTATTTCATAATAATGGTTTTAGAACTAAAGTTCTATAATCCCTTAAGAAAGTAATTTTAAATAAAAGAATGAATATTTTAATGAAGTCATTTTAGGAACTAATGTTCCCTCTATATAATAAAATGATTTTTGGACCAATGTCCTTAAGTTAATAAATTAGTCTAATTTCATGTGTGTCAGATGTGTATGATTTTTATTTGATTTAAATGTATAATATATTTACTTACTTTAATTTTTAATTTAATTGCTCTTGTGTGCGAATGCATTTATTTTAATTATATTAATCGCATGCTTGAGGGAATTGATAACAAATAGGACCCTCAAGATAAAAGACCGACATTAAATAGTAGGCATAAATAAGAGGAATTCCTAAACACCATAATCTCTTTGGTTTACTACTCAGATTGACCATCTAGGTGGCAACTCACACTCGCTGCTAGGTAAACCATCTAGTGGAGGGATTATATATATAAAAAGAGCCCTATATCATAATAATGCCTTATACTTCTTAGGTCATCTACCATCCAGGAAAGTTAGAAAAGCCATTATCCCTATTTCTAACTTTTGGCCATACACCAATATTCCACCATAAGTCCTATTTTCTTTATGATTTCACTTTTAATTAATATTCTTAACCTATTTTTCTTGAACCATTTTAATTAACTTCCAAAACACTACCAACCTAAAACCCTATCTCATTATGTTTCCTTATCATACATAAAGATGAATGTCAAGTACGTTAAAAAGCACCTACCTCTTAGATAAGCCTTTTATACCTTTAAAATAGCCTCTCTAAGCTTTAAAATCCTCTCTTTAACTCTCTTAGTGTTTTAGCCTGAATCCTCCAAAAGTTCCTCTTTTGCTCACAAGCTTCATTACATGCATATAAGCCATCAAAACCATTAAGAAAAAGAGATAAACTCATTTAACAAAACTTACAACATTAATAAAGCTTTAACTCTAGGAGACAAAAAATATTAACCTTTAAAAGAACCTTGATGAACTCTAAATCTAACGTCTTCCCTTTAATTCTTCATCTTACCATGCCTAAGACTGTGTTTGCCATAGATTTTAGTGGAGAATTTTGCCCTTTTATTGAGCATTAAAGATGAAAAAGAGAGAGAGGTAATGGTGGTAGCCATTGGCTTTAGAGGAAGGGAGAGAATGATATTATTCATCCTTTCTCTTTCCTTAAGCCATTTTCATATGTCCACATAGGTTGCCATGATTTTCCCATGTGTCATCGATCCCTTAAAAGCCTTAATCCTTCTTTAGTGGTTTAAATTATCATTAGCTTGGTCAAATCTTATTTACTTAATGTTAATTAAGTTTTCTTTACTTTTTTTTTTACAATTTGCTATTTTATCTTATTTGCTATTTGAATTTTATTTTTGATCCCTGAATGATCTTAGTTCATTCTAATATTAGAATTTAAGCCCTATTCATGAATTGTACTTTTTGAAAATCAAATTTGTACTTCTCAAGCATTGGAGGTCTCGGGTGCACTATTTATGACTCAAAAAGTACTATTTAAGAACTTGAAATTTTTGGATCTTTATAATGTGTATGGAAGGAGAAGAAAAAAATGAAAAGAAGGGAAAGAAAAAAGAGCATTAAGGTAAAAAAAAAAGAGTATTTTTTGGCTCATTTGGTATGAGTATCCAAAAATTTTAATATTTGGTGTGTGTATTTAATATGCTTAAGGGTAGTTAATAATGTAAATGGTGTTATAAATGTATGCCATAGCTTATATAGTGAATTATGAGTTATATGTGTATAATGCTTAATTATATGATGTTTTAAAGATAAGTGATTATGTGTATGTGTGTGTGGTCAAAACATGGAAAATGGGTGATGAGATATACAATGCTTGAATTTTAAGGAAAAGTGTGACTTGTATATGAGTATGTTGTATTATTAACTGTAAAGCATATAATAAGAAGGTTGAAAATGGAATTACATGTTTGAGATAAAATAATGTGTAATTAAAAATGGAGGTTGCATTATGATGTTAATATGAAGCATAAGTAAAAGATGGAGTATGTGTGTAAGTGAGCCAACTCTATAAAGAGAAAAAGAACAATTGTGAGTATGTCTTGTTATGCTAAAATTAAAATGGGAATAATGATCAACATGTGTATGTTATAAAATGCATGAGGTATAGATAATGAAAATTATAAATGCTCTATGTTGATTGTAATTTATTAAATAGTTTAACTCAAGTATGTCAAGGTTATTAAATAGGTTGTTAAGCATAAATCAATATAAGGATTCAATTATTAAGCATTCGCTCAAAATTGAGATGGAAAGACAATTCTTTCCCATGAGACACATGGCTGAATGGCCTACATTATAAGAAAGTGGCACATATAATTTCTTACTATGATATGGATTCATTAGAAGAAATCATTATTGATTTTGATGTTAAGTTAACATGATCGTAATGTATAATATTATGTGTAAGATGAGCATAAACTTAAACTAACATAATTAAAGAATAAAAATGACCATATGAACATAGAAAACCTAGTCTAGATAGGTTGATTGATCAACTAGGGAGATTACCAGCTACTAGGGTACTTTGGCACCTATTGATGGCCTTTAGCCTAGTATATAACCTTTGGGTCTAGCTTATGACCTTCTAGTCCATTATATAACCTTTGAGTGAAGCATATAACCTTTAGGTCTAGTAAAGATCTCATGGCCACGTAATGACCTCTATGGTCTAATAGTGACCTTTGAGGTCTAAAACATGGCCTTTGTGCCCTAATAGTCCTATTATCCAGTATCATGATAATTTTTTTATTAAATATGGGCAAATGAAGAAAATTGTATATTCAAAATATATGTTAGAGTCTATTTAAGAAAAGATGAGGCATGCTTAATTCACATAACTTGTAAGACACATCTTGTATGACTCTAAATGTTATTACATTTATGCATGACAACTATTATTAATTATTCAATCCATGATACAAACCTAAAATGAACTTAATGTGCATGTGAATATGTGTGTATGTTTATGCTTTAATGTTCTTGAATACACCATTAAGACGTATAATATAGCATGACATTTATTATTTTTATAATACATAGATTGAAGTGTAGAAAAGAGAAGCTTTAAAGCTACAATTCCTAGTAGTTAAGGATTTTGAAGAAGACTCTTTTGCTATATATAGTTTGTATATAGTTTTTGGTTATTAGTAGTTTTGGCACTCATATGTATATAAGGGTGTAACGACTCGAAAATATCGACTAATAAATAGTGCTTTCCCGAGATATGAATAGAGTTTTTGAGACTCGAGATATACTAAAGCAACTGAGTGAAAGTATTAATTATAAAATAATTTTGGGCAAAGTTTGAAACCAAACTAAAGTTAATTAGTTAGTTAAAAATGCAAAGAAAGTTTTTATGGCAGTATCTGGTGAATAGTGATGAAGACAAAGCTAAACCGTAAAAATATTTTGTTTTTGCTCAAAATGACTAGGGATTAACATAACCTGATACTCAAAAATTCTAATTACCTTATTGGTGGTGGAATTGGAATTTTTTGGATATCAAGAAGTATTTTTATGAAAATTGGGTAATATTAAAAGTTACGTTTCTAATCGAATTTATGTGATTTTGGAGCACAAGTTTTTAGAGGCTACTGAGGTTTCATTTATGGATTTTAAAGGCTTATCGAATGTTAAAAATAAAACAAGAAATGCTAAAAAGAAGAGTACTATCAAAGGGTTAAATCTTGGTAAAAGGGAGAATAATCATCTTTTTCCTTTGAACTAAGACAATCAACGCCACTCATAAGGAGGAAGAGCCATTTTTCATTCCTTAAGCTTTAATTTTTCTTATTTTGTGACATTTAAGACCTAAAGTTACACCTTTCATGGTCTCTAGACTCCATTTTTAGCCTGAATTTCAAAAGAAATCGAAGAAAAAGCCTAATTTTAATTCTTAATGAATAGTGTCACAAATTTGATTGGATAAGTTTTTTTTTCATTTTTCATATTTTTCCAATGTTCCCTAGGTGCCCAAGTGTATTTCTATGTTTTTCATTTTTTGTTTTATGCTTTGGTTGATTTTCTATGGATTTTTATATATTGAGCCTATTATAAACAATTCCAAAAATAGAGAGGAATTGAGATGAAGAGAAAGGGAAGGCTTAAATGGTCCTCATGGGTGCATTTTGACTATATAAGTAAGTGTAATTGAAATGATTTATGCTAAATTAAATATACCCTAGTGTATGTTAATTAATGATAATGAATATATTTATGCTTAAATGGATAATTATAATGATTAAATGCATGTATATCATATTTAGTGATGTTATATATGTGTTTTAAGCCATTTAATGATGCTAGAATGTAGGGATCATGTATGATGTTAGGATGTGTATGGCTTTCATACATGTATGTGTATGTAGTACATTATACATGATAGGTATGATGTATGTCTAGGAATGGAAGTAAGTGCCTATATAGACATTGGATATAATATAGAATGCATGTGATGATTCTTTTGAATGCTTGGTGGCAAGATGACCAAATGGCCATTTGATATGTACTTGCATGTTTTTGCTTTATGTAAGGAATGTGATGAATGGTGTATAATTCTATGAATGTAAATGATCATGAGAGCATGTAAAAAAACTTGTGATATGAATAAAAATATGTGTAGCATGTAAGGGAATTTTATGGCCAAATTGCATAGATGCATGTATGTATGTATATATTGTCATATGATGCATGCAAAGGATGATTCAAGTATGTGATTGAGTATGTGATCATATACATGTGAGATGAGCTATGTTATGTAAGAAGTGAATGTATGATAGATGAATGAGGTTATGGCCTATGATGTATTCATGCATGTATATTCTTTATATTAAGCATGATATGGATGGTGCATGATTATATGCATATTAATGGTCATGAGGAATTTTGATGATATATGTAATAAGAAAGCTTGTATGGTTGAACAATTCATGATGGCTTGGCCGAATGGTCTAGTGTAATGGCTATAATCTGTTTGAGGTAATTATAAGCTTATTGTGACATGATGAGATGTCATGATATGGCAATGTGTTGAAAGATTGATTATGATGCTCAATGTAAGGAATTTAATAATGTGTGAATGGATTTTTATGTTCTTTATTGCTAAATGGATTAGATAGGTGCATAATGTAGGATCATTATGTTAATGTCTTGCATGTAACATTGTACAATGTCATAATGACATATGATTTTGTGTATGTTTAGATTGATGCTTAAAGTTTCTTATGTTATCTTAGCCAAAGCATTTGCATGTTATGATGATGTCTAGGTATGAGTTCATAAATAGATGGCATTATGAATTGTCATTTTTGCATGTCATGATGTTGCAAATTATGTTTAATAATATGGTGAATTGATAATATTACTTTTCATGGTTGTGTCATTAGTTGGATAACCAATTTAACTAAAAGCTATGTTAAACCATGTAAAAGGGTGAAATTCAAAATGAACTTGGTTAGCAATCCATGCAAGTAAGAAGCCTAGTTGGATAGATTGACTAGTCAGCTAAGAGTCATAATAGCTGCTAAGGTACTTTGGTACCTCTGTATTCTTCGAGTTATAATATGGGAACCC
>CANXYI011875927.1:0-16892 GCA_948208565.1 Hura crepitans | reverse complement strand
TTAGTATTATTGAGATTAATACATGTAAGGATGATAAGTTGTAGGAATGTATCAACTTTATTTGCCTTCTAGACTTTTATTCGAATTTAATAATTGTTATTTCATTCCTTTATTAAATAATAACTTTATTTCTTTATCTTGTCTTCCATAAACAAGAATTTGATATTTCTATTAATAAGAGCAAGGGATGCTCAATTTATAAAGACAATGTTTTATATTGATCTTAACCTAATGTAAACGAAATTTATGTTCTTAATAATAAAAAGGAACTCTATAATATTAATACCAAGAGATAAAAGGTGGATAACCTGAAACCATCATTCTTGTGGCACTATCATTTAGGCCATATAAATGAGAAGTGCATGTCTATGTTACACAAGTCTGGTGACTTAGGTTTATTTGATAATGAATGAATTAAAACATGCAAGTCTTGTTTATTACGCTAAATGACAAAGACACCTTTTGGATGAAAAGGTGAACAAGCTAGTGGGCTTTTAGATCTTATAAATATAAATGTACATAGGCCTATGACCAAACATGTAAGATGTGGGTTTCTCTAAACTCATTACCTTTATCAATGATTACTCAAGATATGAGTATGTGTACTTGATAAAGTACAACTTTAAAGCACTTAAGAAGTTCAAAGAATTTAGAATTGATGTTAAGAAATAGCTTAACAAAAGTATTAAAATGTTTTGATTAGATCAAGGTGGAGAATACTTAAGTCATGAATTTTAAAGTTATCAAAGACATAATTGTATATTATCTCAGTGGATTGCTCTATATACACCATAACACAATAGTGTATCTAAAAGGAGAAATCAAACCCTATTAGATATGTTTCAATCCATGATGATCTTTGCAGAGTTGCCTAGGTCATTTTGAGGTTATGCCCTTACTATTTATCATTAAAACAATGTTCTATCAAAATCATTTGATGTTACTCTATATGAGATATGGTGTAATAAGAAGCCAATTCTTTCATTGTGACATCCTTTACTCGATCAACCACCAAACTTGATGAGAGATTTCACATTAGTATCTTATCTTCTTGAAACTTTTTCTTAAAACATTCTAATTAAACTTATTAGATACACTTATGAGTTTCCTTTATCAAATTATTTACAGTAACATTTTAATGGAATTTCGATACCATAATGGTTGTCCGGGGGGAAAAAACTTTAAACCTATATAAAAACACTTTTATAACAGTTGTAATCATCATCACACCATATTGGATCCTTTTCATCCTTTAGAATGCACACATCAATCGCATCATACATATATACATCAATTACCACACTCCACCTGTCATGCATCTATAAGGCATACATCAAATATGCATTTACATCACATAACATGTTTAAAATTTTTACAACCATAATAGATTGCAAGTACACAATTAAGCCCACCCCCTTTTCTATACATAAGTGCTACTAATACAAGACTACACATATAAAGTATAAAAATATACCCACTCGAAGACTGGATTGCTATGCTACTATTTGAGGTTAAGCTTGATCTTGCTGCCTACTACCTACACATTTGAAACACTGACACACTAAGTAAACACTTAATGGTGAATTTAATGAAAAATGCATTCCATTACATTCACATTAATCATGTGAACATATAAAGTAATTAAACTATAAATAAGCCTCACCTTATAAATTGTGTATCTCACATATAAAGTAGAGCATTCAATTAATTTCTTTAAACAATTACATTACCTTTGTATGGTCATTAATTCCTTACCATTACTATCACTTAGCTTTAACTTATGCCTTTAGTTGTTGTTATTGTCATTATTATTATTATTATTATTATTATTATTATCATCATCATCATCATCATCATCATCATCATCATCATCATCATTGTTATCATCATTGTTATTATTATTGTAATTATTAATATACTATTATTATTATTATTATTATTATTATTATTGTTATGATTATGATTGCCATTATTATTTTGGGCCTATACTCAAGAGGCTACTCTTCAAACAAAGGATATTAAGATCTAAACTTGTGTAGAGCACCACATTTTGGACCTCCATAGTTATATCTATCATAACATAACTCATTATGATCATCATAACTGTATGGGGTTTTGATTCCCGAACCTCGACAATTGCACTAGTTTGGATCTCAACTACTTCACCCATCATAAAACAACATATGATAATCAGATGTGCAATAGTCCTCTTAGACCTTCTAGCAACTATAGTCACTTTAATATCTCATTGGATAAATCATCATTATAAAATGTGAGAGGGTTCCTCAAACTAGAACCTTGACAGCTATAGCCATTATAAAAGAGGGACACCTAATGTCTTAGCAGTTGCTAACTCCCTAATTAATCAATCAACCTATCTAGTAGGTGGTCAAACTAATATGGGCTTTAATTTTATTTTAATTTATTTATTTACTTATGTCTAGTAACTTTATCATTTTAAGACTTTATATTACTATCTCACTTAAGTTGCAAACTCATTCAAAAGTCATATTTCCTCATTCTTGTGTGTTTAATTACTCATTATCATTCACCATTTAATGTTTCATGTTACATAAAAGCACATACAAGCTTTCATTTAGCCATAACCTCAATATTTCTAAATTTCCTCAATCAATACAGCATTTGGCCATATATGTCTATGACAAATACAATACCATTATGTAATATCATAATCTCTTTACTTAATTAAATTCTTGTGCCTTATTACATGTCACTAAGTCATATGCATACCACATAACCCTCACAACATACCATTCAGCCATAAAGCATATTCCCATATCAATGCCATTTCTTTTAGGTTACTTAATTAAGCTAAGTTTTTATCATCCAAGCAAGACAAAAAGCATGTGATTTACACTTAAACTCAATTACATCCACTCACATACTAAGGTAAGGCATTCAACCATTTAATCAATGTACACATTTAACTTATTTCTTATCGATTCATTAATTCAATTATGTTTATAACATATATTTAGGGTTATTTATACCTTAACTTTTATTAACCTTATTTGTATCGACACACACCTACCACACCCTATTCGGCCACCATGTCTACACAACCCTCACACATCATTTTTCATTCTTTTCTCAAGTTATATGTGTTTATACAAATCCAACTACCTTACTTATGCATTCATTACACATAAATACACACATATATGCCTAATTCAAATGTTCCAAAAACACACACACATATTATATAAGCTTGTAAATAGAATTTAGTACATTTTTCATTAAATTCATTACTATCAAATCTAAAGCATCCCAATAGCACCATTCAAGCCTTGTTTTTATTCCTCTCCACCATATCTTTCTCTTTCTCCATAAATATAATTGTTAACAAATTAGAAAAATTCTAAATAAATTTTTATTAATACCAAACTTGAAATTCAACTTGGAATTATCATTTTGGCATCAAATACTACTTTAGAAAACTATGAAACCATTAAAAGGAACACTTACACAAACCTTGAACACTATTCACAAAGTTATAATTTCTTTTGATTCAAACTTGCTTTTGGCTTTTTATCACTAGAATAGGCATTAAGTGTAATGCCCAAAAAATCTCGATGTTATGAATAGTACTTTTCAGGACGTGAATATTATTTTTTGAGGTTGGGTAGCACTAATCTCACTGAATGAAAGTATTAATCATAACATAATTTTGGATGATATTTAAAGTCAAAACAAAGTGATTTAGATGGTTAAAAATAATAGTTAAGTTTTATGGCAATGTCATATGAATAGTGACCTAGTTTTAGCTAAATTGTAAAATGTTCAAAAGTTGCTTAGAAAATTTTGCAATTAATACAACCTCATACTCAAATATTTCAAATAGTCCTTTTTGCACTAGAATTGGAATTTTTAGAGATCACTAAGTATTTTTATCAAATTCGGGTAATCTCAAAATTTATGTTTTAATCAATTTTTCTTGATTTTTAAGCATGAATTTTTAGAGGCTATTAAGGTTTGAATTATTTAAATTTTAAGGACTTTTTGGAAGTCAAAAATTTGGCCAATTAAAAGGTATAAAAGGGCTAAAGTTGGGTCAAATAAGGAATAGTTTTCTTCCTCTTTTAACACCAACTAGTCGATGCCTAAGAGGAGGAAGAAAACATTTTTTTCTTCCTCCCTCCTCAATTTTTGCCCTATTTTCTCCATCCAATCACTAAATCTACACCTTTATGGCCTCTGCATCATGATTGCACCACAAATTTCATGAAAGATTAGAAGATTTGCTCGATTTCAAACCTTAATAAATAGTAACTCAACTTTTCTCAAGTAAGATTTTTTTGAAATTTAATATTTTTCACATGTTCCTTAGGTGCCCAAGATTGTGTTTGTGTTGTCAATTTTTTTTTGTTTTAGTGTCTAGCTGATTTTATACAATTTTTTGCATATTGAGTCTATTATGGATAGTTGAGAAAATTAACAAATCATGGAGTAAGGGCAAGGTGAAGGTCTAGACGGTCCTCAAGAGTGCATTATGACACTAAAATTAAGTGTAATTGAAATAATTTATAGAAAATTGAATATGCCATAATTTATCCATAATATGTAATTATATGAATTAATGACTTTTAGTCATGCTAAATGTCATGGTTAATATGCATTAGTGATATTAATGTGATTGAAATGCTTGTGGATGATCTATGGAGTATTATTGTAAAATGTCTATAATGAACGTATATGTATGTATGTCCTAATTAAGCATGCTATAGATGATGTATACTAATGACATGATGCATATGAGTTAATGAACATGGATTAATGTGTGTAACATGTTAGATTGATGATGATTAATTATTAAAGCCTTGATGGCTACATAGCCATATGCATACATGTGTATTTCTTGATAAAAGGCATGCCATGGATAATACATGAACATATAAATGTTAGTTTGCATGAGAAATTATGATGTTATATATGATGAGAAGAAAATTGTAAATTTGGTGTATGGATGATAGTATGGCCGAATGGTCTATGTGCACATATATGTGTGTGTGTGCGTGTATCTTATAAATGCATGAAATGGCGTATGTGACCATATACATGAGAATTGAATGTGTAATAATAGGAAATGCACAATTATGTGTGTGTATGGTGTTATGGCCGAATGTTTTAGCATTGATGGCTTTAGTATTTTTGAGGCATGATATGGATTAAATAGGACATAACAAAATGTTACATGATGATAAAGTGTTATGATGATAAATGATGCATTATAAGAAAATAAAGGATACATAATCCATATTATGTTGAGAAATATGCATAATGCATTTTTATGGGCTTATGCTATAATATGGTTGTAATGTACTAATCTTCATGACATAAGTGTGTGACTATGCTTGATGAGATATAATAATTTTAAATAATTAAGAGATGACTTAATTACCCTGTTTGGTCATTAGTGGGCCAAAATATTTTAATTAAAAGCTATATTAAACTATGTTAATAACGTGAAACTAAAAGATAATTGGTTAATAGCCCATGCAAGAAAACAACTTAGTCGAATAGGTTGAACAGTCAACTAGGAGGGATAACAACTACTAAGGTACTTCAGTACCTTTGTAGCCTTTAGGTTGAGATGCATAAACTTATGGGTTCTTATGTAGCCTTCAGGTTTTTACATAGCCTTTGGGTTGCAATACATTTTAGCCTTTGAGTCTATTATTATTATCTTCAAACATACATTGGTATATGGACCCATGGGTTCATAAGGATCATATTAGTCTACCTTATGTATAACCTCCTAACCTATAATTATTTGTGACCATTGGGTCTATTGCATTTGATCTTTGGATCTATTTTCTAACCTTCGGGTCTAATGTGTACAAGGCCTATATGCTTCTGAGGGCTTAAGTGGTCCACTGATACTCTATTATCTGTAATTTATATGTTTCTTATGTATGGGCTTAATAATATATAGTAATGAATAATGCATATTGTTTATATGTTATATGACAATATTAATTATATATGACATTATGTATTATTGTATGATTATTATGATGTGTTATGTATATGCCTTGCACCACGTTATTGCATATATTCATGTTATGTCTAATGTTGCATATCATGTGATGGTTTAATGTTCATGTTTCATATATTAATGTGTGTTGTTAATTGGTATAATTACACAAGTTTTAGTGATTACACCATTGAGCTATTGCTTAGTGCATCATTTGTCTTTGTGATGCACAGGTAAATAGATAGCTTAAGCCATAGCCTTGGATCATTAAACTTACTAAGAGAAGGCTATTCTTTTGGTGATGTAAAATATGATGATGTATAGTTGTAAAGCACTAATATGATGTAATTTTGGGAATATGGGCCTATGCTGAATGTAAATGTCAATTTTTAAATTTTAGAAGTATGAATCTTATTTTAGAGTTGATTTTTTGAACTATATTGCTTGTGTGCTACTAATGTAAATGCATGATTTGTGATGATGAGTTATTTTTTGATTATGTGGTTTGATGTAAAGATGATTAAAGAAGTGTATTTTATCATGCATGTTACTATTCATAATTGGGTTAATGTCCCGGCACAATCGTTATGCTATAGGATTTTTGGCACAAAATTTCCCAATTATGAATTAAACCTAGAATTTTGAAAAGTTTTTGTTAACCCAAATTTTTATAAAAACTCATTTTTGTTAACAAAGTTTAAAATCATGTTTTAATAATTAAAGATGTTATGAGAGTTTGGATAATGCATTTTGTTTGTGCATCTCTTATTTAGGTCCAGCGACTAGATCAGGTAAGGGGTGTCACATTAAAGGGTGGTAGAGGCAAATTTAAGGGGTTTAGGTTGTGGATTAAATGTTGATTTGAGGGATTGAAGAAGCGAAAAAAAGGGTAGGGAAGACAATAGTGGCATTAGGAACTAAGGGGAAAGGAGGAAAAAGATGGACCTTTTAAATGGCTTAAGGTCTGTTTTTTAGTATGAAATAGATTGTTGGATTTGATGACACATGGCAATATAATGGTACACATTAATTCCAACATAAAATCTCACTCAAAATTAATTCTTTAAGAGCCATATACATCAATATAATTATCCCTTATTGCATTAATTAAGAAAATGTGTGATTTAAATGTCCCCTTATTGCATTAATTAAGAAAATGTGCGATTTAAATGTCCCGTAAAAATTGTAATATATTTTTGACAATAATTATTTATTTTAAGCAATTATTTTATTAATTAATTTTGTTTAATTACTTCTTGATGTCAAAAAATTCCAAACTTACTGACATTGGCTTAGTTAGATTTTTTGACCATTCGGTCATGGTATTTTTGGATTATTTTGAGCACTTTTAAAATATTAAGCTGTTCAGCTTTAACTACATTAGTATTCTTGGGACATCATGAGAAAACTTTACTTACACTTTGAACCCTTTAAACGACTTTAGTTTCACTTAAAATTTGACCCATAATTATTTTATAATTACTACTTCCATTAATAATATTAGTACATCCCAAGTTTTAAAGCATTATTCACTATTTGGGAAGTACTATTCATAACATCAAAAATTGCGAGCATTCCATTCACATTTGAAAGTGTGGGATTGCCATGCCTATGTGAAAAGAATTATTTCAAATATGCTTAATGATTAATTTAACAAGTGTTTATTTATGGGATATCCAAAGGAGTTATTTCGATATCACTTCTAGAATGCATTAGAAAAAAGGTGTTTGTTTCAAATCATACTATCTTCCTAAAGAAAGAGTTTCTCTCAAAGGAAGACAATAAGAGTAAAATTAAACTTGATGAAGTTTTCAATCCATAAATAGAAGCAAATTAATTTATTGATCCATAGCTTATTACAAATAGTGATGATGTAATAACAGAACCTATGAAAACATAGGTTCCTAAACATTCTACTAGGGTTCGTACTCCTCCTAAGAGATATGGATTTCTCATAGATGAGAATAGTAATGTGACTATAGTAGAACATGATAAGCCTTTAAGCTATAAAGAGATTTAGAAGAGTTTAGAATCAAAATTATGGTTAAAGGCCATACAACCCGAAATGGATTGCATGTATAAAAACCAAGTATGGGCTTTGGTTGATGCATTTAAAAGGATTAAACCTATTGGGTGCAAATGGATCTATAAGAAAAAGATAGACATAGAGGGTAACATGGTTACCCATATAGCAAGGTTAGTTACAAAGGGTTATTATCAAAGGTAATGAATTGACTTTGATGAAACCTTTTAACCAGTAGCCATGCATAAATTCATTAGGATTCGTTTGCTATTATTACTTATTATGATTATGAGATATAGAAATGGATTTAAAGACAACTTTCCTTAATGGAAACCTATCAGAGGAGGTGTACATGACAAAACCTAAGAGATTCATATCCATAGATAGCAGAAAGGTGTGCAAGCTTCAAAAGTCTATTTATGGACTGAAGCAAACATGTAGGAGCTAGAACATTTGATTTGATGATACAATCAAAGAGTTTGGTTTCTCACAAAATTCAAATGAACCATGTGTTTACAAAAAGGTTAGTAAGAGTGAAGTCATTTTCTTAGTATTATATATGGATGATATATTAAACATGGGAAGTGATGTCTTTGTATTGTAATTAGTTATGATTTGGCTATCTAAAAAATTCTCCATAAAAGACCTTGGTGAAGTAACCTGCATATTAAGGATTCATATATATAGAGATAGAGCTAAGAGGTTGATTGTTCTTTCACAATTAACATATATAGATAATATGCTAAAGAGGTTTAGTACGGATCTCTCGAAGAAAGGATTTAATCCAATGACTCATGAAAAGATCCTTTCTAATTATGTGTCCTAAGACATAAGAGGAGAAAGAATGAATAAGTAGGATCTCATAAGCCTCAGCTATAGGATCAATCATGTATGCTATGTTATGTAGATGATCTAATGTAGCATTTGCTTTGAGTGTCACAAGTATATTCTAATCTACCTATAGAGAGGAACATTGGGTGCCTATCAAGAATATCCTTAAGTACTTAAGAAGAACTAAGGATTTATTCTTAGTATATGGAAAAGGGGATTTAGAAGTAAGTTGGAATATAGATGCTAGCTTTTAGTTTGATAAGGATAATTGCAAATCCACGTCAGGGTTGGTATACTTGTTTGTAAGAGGTGCAGTTAGTTGGAAAAGTTCTAAATAGGATACAATACAAAATCAATAACTGAGGATGAGTACATTACAGCTTTCGATATATCTAAGGAAGCAATATGATTCAAGAAGTTCATCACTTAAATTGGAGTGGTACCAACCGTTGATGACCTAATACCTTTATATTGTGTCAACAATGAGGCTATTACACATGCCAAGGAACTATGGTCTCATCAATGATCCAAGCATGTACTAGGCACTACCATCTCATTAAAGAGATAGTAGTGACGGAAGATGTAAAGATTGAAAAAGTCCCTACTAATAAGAAAATTGTTGATCCTCTCACTAAGGCACTATCTCATAATAGATTCAATCTCTATGTAAATAATATGGGTATTGGGTATATAGGAGATTGGCCTTAGTACATGTTAGAGATTGTTAGAAGTATACCCTAGAGCTTGCGTGTAATATGAATATTTTGTGTACATAATAAACTTTAGTTTATAATAAAAGGCATTCTTTAATAATATAGTTCTTATGATAATTCATTTTCTTGATATGATCTTAAACTATATAATAAAGTCCCCATAACATTCATAGTGCAGAGGAAATTATGAAGTGTTCATAATGTGACATTTTTATTGCATGCAAATTTGAAAAACCAAAACTATCCCTAGACATAGTATTAACAATATAGGACATGATTAATATAAATAGATTGTCACATGTTATTCTCTTTAACCTAGTTAAATAGTAGTTCTTGCAAGTTGTAAGCATAATGATGCTTGGAGATAACATGTGAATGCTTTTTTGAGAAACAAGTCCATTAGAGCCTCGACATGAGAATGTCACATAGATAAATAATTTGTATCAGTGAAATAATCTCATTATTATAGTTGTGCAAGTATCTTCTAACTTGTGATCACTAATTGTGACACCCCTTACTAGGCCTATTCTAAGACCCAAATAAGTAATATCACTTTAGCAATATTTAACCTTATTATAATACTTTTTATTTATTTAAGTTAGACTCATAACATGTATGTGAGTTCAATTCTACTTATTAGCTACAAGTCATGTTTTATGATAATCTAATAGCATAATAGTTGTCTAGAGTAAAAACAAAAATTTTAAAACATGCACAAAACACTTTTATAATCATTTTTCATTCAACAGATGTCTTTAGATCCTCATGATCCTCTATAGACACAACTAATCCCATCTCTAATAGCATTGCATTTATATCATATTATTAACATACGTTTATAATAAATACTTAATGACATCTCTTTAATTCACATATTAGAATCTAATATGTTCATACTACATATATCTCAATGAAAGACATACCTAAGCTTAATAAAAATTTTATATTATCTATATTTTATTTTACAATAGAACATTATAAGAGTATACATATATTTAGACATTTAAAAGTAATTAAATCTTCCAAAGAAGAACAACTTTGTTTACATTACTGCATTTGAGGTTATGCCTATTAGATCTCAATTCTTATATATGCATCCAATGAACTGATAAGCTAAGCATACACTTAGTGATGTGTTCATTGAAATATATATATACACAACATGCACACATAAGCATTTAATACATTTATTGCATAAATTTATCGTGTTATTAGTTGGATGTTATTGATTTAACTTTAATTTTTTTGCATAATTTGATAGTTACATCTTTAAGATGACATAAATATAAAACAAATTAAGTTATAGTTGCTACTTACCTCATAATCAACACGACAAGCATTTTATGACAACCATGCATTAGTACTATATATCAACTAGACAATAGTGTTATGCCTCACATTCATACTTATATTAATCCATTTTAGTTTAAGGTCTATGTGTAGTTAGTTTCCTTAATCTTGTTTGTACAACACTCACTTTTTACTTTTAGCCAGGTAAGTCATCAATTCTTTTATATTTCCTTATAATACACTCATTCAATTCCATAGCCCTTACTATAGTTTACATATATGCCATTTACTATCCCTAGATCCATTAATCATATGTGCTTTAACAATGTTTAGAAGCTTTATTTAAAATGAAAATTTTTTTATAATAGCTCATATTATGTTAATAGGCTGTAGGATTCATATTCTTTTTAATTATATCTTAATTGCAATTCATTTTTTATTTGAGTTTCATTATGATAGTCAATTTAATTATTATAAGTAGTAATTACATTAAACCTTTTATCTTATGTCTTTTAGTTCTTTGGCCTATACTCAAGAGATTAAAGCCTAAAACGTTGGATAACAAGATCAAATCTTATGTACGGGCCTGCATTAAGGACTTCGATGGCTACACCTAGCATAAAGTAATCTAGCCATTAAAGACCTCTCGATAGTAGGGACAACCCTCAAGAACTTCTTACCAACAAGAACAACCCTTAGGAACTTGCCAATATTGAAATTGTAGACAACTTTCATGGACTTTTGAATATCAAGGTAGTAGGGACAACCTTTTGGATCTCCTAATACCTAGGTAACAGGGGCAACCCACATAGGATTCCCATTGCTAGAGTAGCAGGGGCAACCCACATGGAACTCCTAATACCTAAGAATGTGTAAGGTTCATGTCTAGAACCTCAGTGACTGCACCTCTATACAATAGGTCGTGATCATTATAGACTAGAGCCAATAGTAGTTGCTAACTCCCGAGTTGATTGGTCAACCTATCTAGTAGGTTATCAAACTCATATGGTCCTCATTCCTTTATTATCCCATTATCATATCATCATTTATTATTTTTTGCCTTTAAGTTCATGTTTTGTTAGTTTCAAATACTTATCTTAATGTCACATAAAATTGATCTTCCTTTCATTTCATAGTCATCTCATATAATCCCTCAAAGGATTTTATTATACTATTAGTCCTTACACTTCATATTTTTGTCTTCCCATTTTATTCTTTAGTCATATCTAAGTTGACATTATCATTAAGGATTTTATTCTAAGATTTTTACCTCTTAAATTATTCATTTCCATTTTACTTATCATTTCGTGTTTCATATCAAGTAAACTACATCAATGCTTACATTTAGCCATAAGCCTACCATTATTTAAATTCCTCAATCAATATATTATTAGCCATACATAACTACGACCATTATCATTTAACCAATGATAGTAGTAATTTCACCACTTAAGTTTGATTTTACTTCTCATTATGTGTCACTCAGTTAAGTTCACATAACATTATTCTTAAATCAAACCATTCGATCACTAAACCCTTTTCCCATTAAGGTATCAATTCTATTAGGTTTCTTTATTAAACTAATATTACTCTATCCAACCAAGATTAAATGTATATAAATCACTATCAACACTTATTTATATGCACAAGCCCTTATAACAAAGTTTGTTTACTCAGCTTTTGGTTATCATCAATTTCTTAACTCATCTACTTATGTAACATACACTTAAGATCATTTATTCACTAATCTTCTTTTACCTCATTCATACACATACACAACCCTAGTATGGAGCATTCAACCAAAACCTCAACACAACCATACCCTTCAATTTAGCCACTAGGCCTTCACACACATACATCTCAAATTCCACTCATTTGACAATTCACATATGTTTGTTTTGACGCAGTTACATTACTTATGCACATACTACTCGTAGGAACAAATACATATACACACCATATTTTCCATACATACACACACACATTTAATGTAATTAATTACCTAGAATTCAGTGAATAGTTTTTAGATTTACTTAAATAAATAGCTTAGTTTCTCATTTCATTATACCTATATTTCTTTTATTTTCTTTAGCTTATGTTTTGCCCATAAGAGTGCCAACTCTTTTATTTGCTCTTCCTTTACATTACTCTTTTCTAACATGCTCATGTCATGTGTTTAAGGCTATACATACATATGAAAAAGCTTAACCCTATACATTCACATCCATGTATATACTACCCTTTTATTCAGCCAAGAACTCATTTAGTCCATTTTTTTGCATCTTCAATTCTCCTTCCATCTTAACCTCTCCTAACCATTCACTTAACATGTTTTATGTTACAATTGATCTCTAAACCACATTTAATGTCATGTATAAATATCAAATACTCCAACCACACATACCTCCATGTAAGAAAATTAACATTAAGCAATACACCCCGTACTAAATTCATTTATTCCATTCATTATATTAAATATAACATAATAAAAATACCCATATTCACCCTTACACCATTTGGCCCTAAGGTCATCTCACCCCTAACCATTACACCTCATCCTAACTTATACTTTAATCACCTCTTGAACATTCATTTACGTTATGTGTAGCAATTAACCCATTATCCACATGTTTACATACACAATTTAGTCACACTAATACAACAACAAACACTTTAATCATTCAAATAAATTTAATATACATATATTTCAATCAACATACTTTACTAAATATCCTTTGGTTTCCATTTATCCTTTATACATCACTCTTGCATCAACTCCTTAAGATTTCCACTATTCCCTTCATAACGTACAGATAACTTACATTAAAAAATTCGCAACAAATTACACAATGCTGTAAAATTCAATCTAACTTTAGAATGATCCTATTAGCACCTAAAACTACATAGGAAAAATATTAAATCAAATAAATAAATACTTTTACCTCAAAGTGGTACTATTCAATAAGTGTTGATTTCTTTAATTTCAATTATATCCTTTGAATAATAATTGAAAGATGATGAAGGTTAATTAGATATGATAATTTGATGGAAGAAGGCATGATTTGCTAATTTGGGAAGAAGAAAAATGGAAGAGATAGAGGAGAAGGCATTGACTATAAGAGGAAGGAAGGGATTGATTGAGTGTTTAATTTGATTTAAAATGACCTTATATAGGATGAAGTCTAAGGCTAGGTCATTGACAAGTGTGGGATCCTAAGGCTAATATTAATTCTAGCCTTAATTCTCTTAAAACAAATTCATTATATATGCTTAAAGTATAATTTTAATTTCTCTTGGCATCATTAATTAGGAAAATAGGCATTTTAAATGTCTTAAGAAAATCAAAATTTAAATGCAAGGGTAACCATTTAATTTAGGATACTACGTCCTTAATTAATTCCCTTAAATAGCATCTCAGCCTCAAAAAATTCCAAATCCTATACTAGTAGCTTAGTTAGAATTTTTTTACCACTAAGTTGTGCTATTTTCAGAATATTCTAAGCAAGTTCAAAATATTTTTCCATTTAGCTTTCACTAGGTTACCATTCACGAGACACTATTATGAAAACTTTCCTTGCATTATTAACCTCCTTAATGAATTCCATCCCCTTCCAAATTTCACCAAAAATTATTTTAGAATATTTACTACTATTCTATTCACTTGACTCAACTTTAAATCTCAAAAAGTACTATTCACCTTCCTCGAGTGAACACTATTCACCCTCTACTTCCCTTAGTTCATTAACCATCTAAACAACCTTATTTCATTTCAAAAATTTAACCATAACCCATCCTCAACACATACTTGTGAACAATAAGAAAATCCTAATTGTATCCCTAAGGTTTCTACTTTAGACTCAAGGGTGCACTATTCACCTATAAGAGGACATTGTTCACATGCTAGAGGTTACTAGCAATACAATTCTTCCCCTCTTAAATGAATTTTATCCTCAAATTTTTTATAGTCTAATATAAATAATGATACTGATAGACACACACCTTTATTCCCCTTCATGCCTTAACTACCACTTATTCCATATGATAGACTTATTTATACCCCACCTCTTAAACTTTTAAACTCTCTTTCCATTTATTACTTACATGCATTCTCTGATTCTCTTTCCACTTCCCCTCTTAAGGCACTATGTTGGGATTTATCACATCCATTCATTTTAAATATTTGGCACCTCCTAATCTGATCCTAACTTACATATTTATAACACTCATATCTCTGGGTTATGTTACTCTAATCCTTATTCCTTAAGACTCATTATCTCTTTTTAATAACCTAGTAAGAACTCTTTATTCCCATCTTAATCATAAACCCAACTCTATCTATATTAATAGGCATAACCCATTTTTTTAGATAATTCCATTTTAGCATACAATAGGCATTTGCTTTATCTCTTTAGGCATTGTTCTATCATTCACTTCTATGGGTGTATTTTGTTAATTCCTTTTGTATTAGGGCTACCTATGTGCACATTATTGGCCTATGGTTATGCAATTTCAATGATGTATACAATGTTAATGAGATAATAAAGGTATACAAAATGTCAAAATGACTTCAAGCCAAGTAATGTATAACTAACCCCTAATGCTTCTTGCATAATAGGAAGGAAAACAACCCTTATCCTCAAGGATATTGATCTATACCTTAAGAGTATTAACTCTAACAACACTAACATCCACTTCCTTGTAATTAGTCTATTCACTTTCTACTTTCTATTCTACTTAAACACCATATACATCCTCATTTTTACTTTAGTTCTTTATGAGCCATTACTCTTCCTAATTATACCTTTTAATCCTTCTCTACTTTTCATGGTATTAGTCATCAGCACATCATGACCATCACCTAATCACAAAATAACCACTTATTCCAGCTTCTTCTTGTAACACATCTATCAACTCTATTAAAGTTTCCTTAGTATAGACATGATCTCCTCTACTCATATACATCATCTCCTAATGTATATCTCAACTGGTACAAAACTTTAGTTGTTCTCCATTAGTTAATATTTAGATATTTCTAAATCACTAAGTCATATACCATTGAGTGTTTTTACTCCTTTTTGCCTTACTCCATTTTAGAAATATTTATTTTTTAAGACTTAAGATAGAAGGGTAGCCACTTTGCTTGCCAAGAACACCCATTAGTCCTCAAGGCATGACTAGATGAACTGGTCACATATAAGGTCAGAATAGGCTATGCTAGCCTAACCTTTAATAATCATAAATGTTGGTTTTATATAGTCATGTAACCATCATTGTATGTAGTAGTCCTTATCTCTCTTTTCCTTCAACTAGCAACATAGTTTCATGCATCTTGATATCTTATAAAAACCATAACTCATTAGCCTTTAGCCATAACACCCTAATACCGAATCGATAACCGATTCAGATATAGGATGTCATAAGTGATATCTCTCACCCGATCTAATTGTTAGATCTAAAAGAAAGACATCACACTAACTTATTTAACTTACCATTATTAACTTTAAAAACCTATCTATAATTATATAATCTAGGGCCCATTATTTATCCTATATATGAGTGCCAATCTAATAATGTTACTCACCTGTGTACATATGTTGCTAGATTCAAACTCATTAACCTGCGCTACTTTGCTTAAGGCTACAACTTGTACTCTTACCTACTACTTACATACCAACAAAAGCCAATACACTGCACAATGATGCTCAGTGTTGTATTCAATGAAATATATGTGTAACATGCAAGCATGCAAGCATGCATCATAAATGTGATAACATTAACAATTTATAACAATCTTAAGTCACATCATATAAATACATATAAGGTATTAGGTTTAATGTATACTTAACGATGCAACATATATTCACGCAACATATATTCACGCAACATAAATAAAATTTTTCCTTTTTCTAATTAGCAATTTAGATCGAGTTCATAGTTCACTTAACAACAGTAGTTCCTATTCAGTCAACTTTCTTTACTTAATAATATTCTTGTCTCTTTAAACATTATATTCTTTTTACATATTTATTACATTCACATG
>CANXYI011875846.1:0-11931 GCA_948208565.1 Hura crepitans | reverse complement strand
ATGCAAAACTTGCTAAGTTCATAGAGGATAAAGCAAAATTGTCCGAAGAAAAAATCCCTGAATTAACAGACATACTTGGGGATGAAGATAAGGCAAAAGAGGTTGTAGAAGCTGCCAAAGCATCAATGGGTAGAATTCTGAAATTTCAATTTCTTATGCAATTACTTGCTAATTTATCTCATTGTTTATTTACTTATTTCTTTTCCTACTTGCAGGGCAAGATTTGTCTCCGATTGACTTGATTAATGTCCAGCAATTTGCTCAGAGGGTAATGGATCTATCCGAGTATAGGAAGAAGCTATATGAATATCTGGTTACTAAAATGAATGACATTGCTCCCAATTTGACCTCCTTGATTGGTGAGGTTGTTGGGGCTCGTTTGATTTCACATGCTGGCAGTCTCACAAATCTTGCTAAGTGCCCTTCTTCCACCCTTCAGATCCTGGGTGCAGAGAAGGCCCTGTTCAGGTATTTTCCTTGTTGCTAATTTTCTTCTGATTTGTTAGAAGCTCTTCTTATTGCTAAAATTACTACTGTTTATGTCTATTGGTCTTGTTATATGATGTCCCTACGGATCATTGCAAATATCTTTGCTTCCATAGTATCATGTCTTTTTGGGATTTTTATTTCGAACTCTTCTTTCCATTAGCATTCTTATATAATGACTATAAGATTTCAGTTCCCTACTTCACTTGTTTGGTGCTGTGTTTAGGGCATTGAAAACCCGAGGAAACACGCCAAAATACGGCTTGATCTTCCATTCATCTTTTATTGGACGAGCATCTGCCCGCAACAAGGGACGCATGGCTCGTTATCTAGCAAACAAATGCTCAATAGCATCCCGCATTGATTGCTTTGCAGGTAAATTTCAACCTGGTGATAAGTTATCCAATTTCTTTTTGCTTTTTTTTTTCTCCTCTCAAGATAATTTTGTTCCTGGTTGCATTGCAGAAAGGGGCACTAACATTTTTGGAGAGAAACTAAGAGAACAGGTTGAGGAGCGATTGGATTTCTATGACAAGGGAGTTGCACCTCGTAAAAACATTGATGTGATAAAAGCTGCAATAGAAATTGCTGAAAGTAAAGGTGCGTACCTGAGTGAACATATGTGCTGGTTATTTGCATTCGATACCAATTTTCTTTGTTTGAGATGCTTGGTGAAAAATGACATACTACTGTTGCATTGGGATGTGCAAACATTTTGCGTCCTGTTAACATTGTACGCATGTTAGTGTAATTAACTACTTGTTTTCGAAGTAAAATAAATTCAGCTACTTGTTTTTTGAAATCAGATGTATAATTACTTAACATTCTAGCGTTTTGGCATTTCCTTATCATGTGATCTTAATTGTGGTTGCTCTTTAGTTTCATTGCTTTACTGGTAATTTTGGCTACTGCAGATGTTGAAATGGAAACGGAAGAAGTACCATCGGTGAAGAAAAGCAAGAAAAAGAAATCAAAATCTGAGGCTGTGGAGGATGCTGAAGCTACGGCTGAGGATAAACCAACAGTTGCTACAAATGGAGATGCTCCAGAGGCGGCTAAATCCGAAAAGAAAAAGAAGAAGGAGAAGAGAAAATTGGAGCAGGCACAGGCCGCAGAGAAATCAAATGATCTAAGCGGAGTTGGAGCTGAGCAAGATGGGACTGCCAAGAAGAAGAAAAAGAAGAAGAGTAAAGATGAAAAGGAGGAGGAAGTGCAACTAGCAAGTGAAGGTAAAAAGAAGAAGAAGAAGAAGAAGTCATCAAAAAGTGAAGACGACGAATGAAATAGGATGGACGTGTGAAGTGGAGCAGTAATGCTGTTTGTTGGAAGAATTTTGATTATAGAAATGGCCTTGTGTTGTGTTATAAATATGATCACGAGAAGATGAGGTGTCTTGAGAAGTTCTACAACTGTCAATCTAAGCTTCAGTGTGTTTAATTATTGGAAGCATCAAATCTTGTTCTTGCGTCTGGTAGTAGCAAGTTTTGATTATGGTAGTAGTTAATGATAAATATTAGTTAGTATTTTCTCTATAGCAGCTGAAGGCTGTGGTAGTTGCTTGGGCTAAATTCTCAACCGCCAGAGCCGAACAGTAAAATGACTAAAAAATTATGTTGTTTGAGATTTCAATTTTGGGAGCTGTAGTCAAATTTGTTTTTCTTCCAATTTCAAATTATGTATGCAGCTGGGTATAATAGTGTTATGTTAACAATTTTTGTTTTTTTCAATTTATGGGAGGTTTAATTAGTTAAAATTAGTATTCATTATTGAAATATCTTTGAAGGATGATAATAAATTAATTTATGAAAAAAATTATTGCATTATCATATTAGTAATAGTCTATGTTTTGTGTACTTTCCAAATTTAGATGGTGAGAAAATGGAATGCAAATGTTTGTGCATTCGATTATGAATTTTCTGCTTCTATATTCCCAAGCTCCTACCTTTCTTCTTCAAAAGTCATCAGGTATGTTACCATAATACCATGTATGGGCGGCCAGTCATGGATATTATTATATTTAGGCTTATTTTAGTTGGATATTTTTATAGAATCAACTCCTTTATTTGAATTTGTCTTAGTTCACATTGTTAAAAATAAATACATAATAAGCATATTTCTAGCCTAATAATACGTGGCTTAAACAAATGATTGATATAATTAAAAAAAGTGTTAATTATGTGTTAAAGATTATGAATACATATAAAAATTATTAAAATTAATAGACAATAAGAAAAGTTTTTACCATTTATAACTAATTGTATTGCTTATTTTTTTTATTTATATCTATCCTTTTTAAACATGTAATTATATGATTTTTAATCGTATTAATTTTTTATACTATATAAATAGTGTCATTTGCAAGAATGTTATTTTATATAGTTTTTAGAAAAATCAAAGAGGAAGTCAAGGGGTAAAAGAGTCATTTCGGAGGAATAAAGCTGGTAGTAATGGACGAGGACCTGCTTGAGTTTGAAGCATAGGAAGCACCGAACTTTCTTCTTTTAAAGTTTCGGCGTAAAAGCACCAAGCTTTGGACCGAAATTCTCGTCTTTCAATTCTTTTCTTTGTTTCTCCTCCTCCCTCTGCTGTACCCTTTTCTCTCTTCGGTTCATCCTTGAGAAAGGAGGGTAGAAAAAGAATGGCGAGCAGCTCAGCCGTGAACTTGGAAGATGTGCCCTCAGTGGATCTCATGACGGAGCTCCTCCGCCGAATGAAATGCTCTTCTAAGCCTGACAAGCGCCTCATTCTCATCGGTTTTTCTCTCCCTCCTTTTTTCTTTGTTCGTATACTATACATGTGCGCTATAACATAACTGCATATTTATCCTCTTCCTTCTAAGTAATTTTTTGAAACTAGACAAAGCATTCAGATCCGAAAATAGGCTCTGGTTTTTGTGGCAAGTTATTTGATTTTACCTTCTTTTTGGTTGCTGAGATGAATCAGGACTGGAGTGCCCGTGTTTCGGTCAAGCTTCCTTCTTTTTTTTTGGGTGGGGCTTAAGGGTCTACAATGTTGTGAATTGGAAAATGGATTTTCTTTTTGTTTCACTAGGGAGACATGTGGTATCATTAGCGTTCTCAAAAGTGTGCAACTTTCAGCGCTTCTGTTATGGAATAAGCTCTGAAACTGAGATTTAATAGCAATATTGAAGAATTAAGCTTTAAAATTGAAGTCGATATTCGTGATAGGGAAAAAGAAAATACCCCCTTTGAAGAATTAATTTTCCTTATATAAGGGCAATGTACTATTTTTACAAATCCTAACCATAAGTTCCTTGATTTACAGGCCCTCCTGGATCAGGCAAAGGTACTCAATCACCAATCATTAAGGACGAATACTGCTTATGCCATTTGGCTACTGGTGATATGTTGAGGGCTGCTGTTGCTGCTAGAACCCCTCTTGGTGTTAAGGCTAAGGAGGCTATGGACAAGGTTGAGTTTCTTATTTGCAGTTATTTTGCATTGTCATTTTTTGTGCTTTCATCATAATTTTCTCTCTTGCCTGCTAATGGATTGTTTTGTGATTTTCTTAGGGAGAACTTGTTTCTGATGACTTGGTTGTTGGCATAATAGATGATGCAATGAAGAAACCTTCATGTCAGAAAGGTTTTATTCTTGATGGATTTCCTAGAACTGTGGTCCAAGCACAGAAGGTTCTAGTCTCTAACATTGCTTGATCCTATATGTGTTTTTGTGCATACTGAACCCTAACTTGCTCAATTGATTCTTGTGTCTGCTCCTATCTGCACATATCTTGCTTTATCCAGCTTGATGAGATGCTCAAAAATCAGGGAACTAAAATAGATAAGGTGCTCAATTTTGCAATTGATGATTCTATTTTGGAGGAAAGAATTACTGGTCGCTGGATCCATCCTTCTAGTGGTAGAACCTACCACACTAAGTATGCTCCTCCCAAGGTTCCTGGGGTAGATGATGTAAGTTCACACGTTCAATCCTCTTGTCCTTTTTCTTTCGATGTGAAAAATGTAATAACTGGTTTATAGGATGTTTGCATAGTTAGTATGAAGAAAAAGGCACTGTCTAAACAAGTTAATCTCAGGTTCCACTTATAAATTGGTCTTTTGTTGTAACATGTCGATTGTCCTTAGTGAGCATGCAAACTCCTCAACTTTTGCTCTCTGAGCGTCTTCTGAGGTTGATGCATTAGTTTAGGCATAGAATCACTCTGATTTGTCTATATTTGGTGCGTGAGACAGTTTACTGTCTGTATAATTGCATCATACAATGAGAAAGTTTACCTGATGATTATGAGGATTTAGTTTAAGTTTTTAGAAGTATCATGTCAAAGTTAAATTCTGGTCACGTGATGGTAGCTGTGTCAATCACATTATAACCCCTATAGAAATCATTGATAGGGATGCCATTCGATACCTCATCTTTAGGTTAATGCCATTCCAAGTTTTTCAAACTGCTGATGAATTTAATAATCCATATGTATTTGAGAGTGACATGGATAGCTGCGGGTGCTGCATCTGATTCTACATTGATTGCTGCATTAATTGCATTTCCTTGTTGCTTTTTTATAGTAGTTGAAAGCATGGTCGTAAGTTTACATCTTTTGTTTTTCTCAAGGTAACTGGAGAACCATTGATTCAACGCAAGGATGACACTGCTGCTGTTCTCAAGTCAAGGCTGGAGGCATTTCACAAGCAAACTGAACCAGTATGCTACCATTTTATTTCACTACTTTTAGTGATGGATAGAGTCGGATTCAATTGATTGTAAAAGGGTTGTGGTAATTGCTAGTTGTTACCAGTGTAGAAGAAATACATCATCATTACTATGTAGGATAGATAGAGGGTAGATGTAGACGTAGACATTTGCAGGACCATAAAATTTTCAGCCCGTAAACAGACCACTGATAAATGATAACAACTAATAGCTTCTTGTTGGAAGTCACCCAAGTTCAATGATCTTCAATGCATAGACATTTCTGCAATATGTCTTATAATCTGCACCCTTAAACAGACTGCTGCCTTAAATCACTTTCTTTTATATATATATATATATATATCTGATGTTGTTGGTTAGTATGTCATTTTGATAGTTCTTTCAAATTCTTAACGTGTATTAAACTTCATTTGCATTATCCGTTGGTGCACCTTCACATTTTGCTCGGGGCTGTCAATACCTTGCTTCACAAATTTTTGCTGCAATAGCCTGTTACATAGCGCTATGGTCATTGGCTCTTGAGTCTTTGAGGGTCTGATGGGTGATGAACTTTGGAAATGCAGGTGGTTGACTATTATAAGAAGAACGGTGTTGTTGCTGAGCTACACGCAGAGAAGCCTCCGAAAGAGGTCACAGCTGAGGTTCAGAAAGCTCTTTCATAGAATGAGACTCTTCTTGACTTGGAGATGGGTTAATTTGCAATTACAATGATTTTTGATCTCAAATGTATTTTAAACATGTTGATCCTTTTGCTTCCCTTTGATATGAGATTGGAAACGAGGGCCATTTTCTGTTCAGGAGACATTTAACCGAGTTCACATTGAAATAAAGAAAAGGCAACTTATGTTATATTCGTGGTTGTGCTCTTTTGTGATTTTACTGAGTGTTGCTTGAATTGATCCTTTGTGCATCACATTTGGCAGGTGCTTGATTTCCTCGCACATATTTTTGCCGGCATGTTTGATTGTTCTCTGTTTAGTAAAACTATCATTTTCATACTTCACTGTTGGCAAACTTCATATTCTTTAAGTTCTGCCTGGCATGCCCTTTTTTTTTTCATTCCACTGATTCATTCTATCGAAGGTCTTTCCTATCATAACTTTTTGTTCTTTTATTTTTTCAGTTGCTCACTCTACTGAATGTCATGAAACTACCTTTTCCTATTTCCACATGCAGCTTATTCCAAAATCCTTTTCCATTAAAGGAATTCAGCTATCGTGCTTGTATTTTGCACTTTTCAGCTATTATCTTTAAAAGAAAAAAGCTTTGAAAAGTGAAAAGTTTTAAAAAATAAAGCCCCATAAAAGAGCCTACCGCCACACTAGCCTGCCATGTCACGCAACTATGAGCGAATTACGCTTGTGCAGATTGTTGACGGGCAGTTTCTTAATTTAATCAAGTTTTGCCATTATTCTTTCTTTGGCACCATTTTCACTTTATACTTTCTATTAGTGAGAATAACTTTTATTTTTTAAAAATCTACAATTAAATTTTTATATTTTAAAAAAATATCTCCTTTTTAAATTTAAAAAATACATGTTTTTCTTCCATGCTTCCATGCCTTTCGTACAATATATGTTTTTGAATTTTAATCTAGTGTATTTTTTATAATAAAAAATTTAAAAATGCTAATTTTAGAAGCATTGGATATATTCAAATCATACTTCCAATTCGATGTGTACGTGTAGAAAGCAGAAATCCTTATTTTGAGTTTGTCACAACCAGAGAAGAAAAAGAAGGTGCAAATGGATAACAGCATACTGCAATCTGTAAATTATTCAATATCATTATTTAGAAGAAAAGTCTAAGCATTTGGATGAGTCTTTATGTTGAACTACCTGAGAAAACATAAGACTCAGACACCTACATGTCAACTGTAATCTTAGCGTCCAGATGAGAAATTTCTCGAAAGAATGCCTTGAAATGCTCATAGGAATGCTTAATGTCATCAACAGCACACATTTCCCGAATACTGTGCATTGATAACTGTGGAGCTCCAACATCAACTGTACGGATCCCCACGCCACTTGCTAGGATCGGACCGATTGTTGAGCCACAAGTCATGTCATTGCGGACCACAAAATCCTGTATTTATAGAGATTAGAAAATTTCTCACGCAGTTGCTCTTCATCCACCAGTTGATTCTTAAAATGTATTTTCTTTTTATAGCAATCATACGTTTCCATAAAATAAAAAATAATGATGATGAAAGTTTCTTTTTCAATGGCGATAACTGCTGGCATGGACTCAAACCACGGGAAACTGAAAGCTGCATTTTTTTTTTCCTTTTTATGCATTCCTGATTCCTGGTGTAAAATATTAGGCAGAAGTTTTCATGTTCCTAGCACTTGAGCATGTCTAACATGTATGCCCATTTGGTTGAAGCACCGGAGATGAATGGGAGTGGCCTCAATTTATTATCAATTTGGTTTAAGAGGTGTGGCAGAAACTGACCTGAACAGGAAGGTTGTGCTTTGATGCTATCTCCCGAAATAGGAAGGAGGTGACTGAATTGGTTGCATACCGTTGATTTGCATTGTGTTTTATCACAAGCCCTCCATGCATCTTAGGCTGATGATTGTCCTCGTGTTTGTCCTGAAATACCACGCGTCAAATTAGGTGAAGTGACAGGCTCAGCAAACAAATTATTTGACAAGAGCTTGGATTACTCGGACAACGTACTGTATAATTGGGATGAATGGCATGTGCCATGTCAGCAGATACAAGGAAACTCTTCTGAATGGCTTTTTGAACCAACTGAAGAGAAAACAAACAAACAAACAAACACATAAAGATATTTATGTTCATAAAGGAAACATAATTATTGATTTACCTCTTAAATCCTAAGACTATTATTAGATTGCCTTGATGAAATTCCCCAACTTCAATACCAACAGATACCCATTAAAAAAAAAATGTAGATGTGCAGATTTAATTCTAGCATCAATGACATGTGGATTCAACACTTGGTTCTTATCAATATTACTGTCCTTGTCAAGGAGAATGGGCTAAGATCCAAGTAACCCATTAAAGTCAAGAAATCTCCGACCCTGTATCCTAAGTTCTGAATTCTAAGGCACGAAATTAAATAGAAACTGGAAAAATTAAAATGGGATCACCTTAGAATCTGAGTTGAAGGTGTTTGTAATCCGTGATAAAGCATCTAACATGGCAGGAGATCCAGCCCCCTGTGCCGAATTGGACCCAACCTCCTCGTGATCAAACAATGCCACCATTCTCACACCACTTTCATCCTCAAGATCACTTTCTGAAGACGTAGAATCTATCAGAGCCTGAAATGCAATAGGCGATTACTATACGTGTCATCTATCAGCAAAAAAAAAATCAGTTTCCCCACTTATAATCAAATTAAAGCTTTATCAAAGAATTCTCAAATGCATATTTAGTTGAGAAATGCAACTCCTTGGTTATTATACTAGAACCAAATATAACCGAGGCCTAGGCAGTAAAACTCGACATAAGAGAAGATAAATGACATCTACCTCTTTGATTTACCCACAACACAACAAACAACACAAGAATATGTGTTTCAGTAAAGGAAAACAGCAAATATCTTGGTCAAAAAAAATAAAAGAGGAATTCAATAATAAGAAGACCAGATATCAGATCCACTATCACATGAGAAAACATCATGTAAAACTGATGTGTAACAACTCATACCTTCAAAGAGCAAAATGACATGCAAAGATTATCAAGCCTTCCAGAGAAAATGAATTCCTTGGCAGCACCAGCTATTACGCTTGGTTGGGTGTCACATGCTTGCAATTCAAAATCACATATATCATCTGGTTTGCAACCAAGTTGAGATGCAATTATCTAGAAGACAAAAATAAAATGAATCCTCGTCAGAAATGAGCTGACTGTCAAAAATCCAAGCTAAAACAACTTGATCCTCTCTGCACACAGAAGAGGGATAGAAAGAATGAGAAGACATCCACAGCTATGAAAGTCACCAACCTCTAGTAGAAGTGAGTGATGCTTTGAATTACTGGTGGCTGTGCCCTTATTCGAGTTCTTCCCATCAACTTGATCTACACTTTCAGCAGGACCATTTTGTGCAGCCACTTTATTGAGCTCCCCCTGTGAGTAGCAATTGGTTAAATAAAGAAAAGCAAAAACCAAATAATGGTAAGCCTTATTTTGAAAGAAGAAACTACATGATGAAATATCTACTAAATATTTTGGATAAGTCAACTTGAGCAGTTCTGATTATTTCTATTTCATTAATTAAGAAAATGACTAATAATAAATACACTAATACAACTAATCTTGCAGGAAAGCATACTTCCTGCATAGGTTTCCCTTATGTTTGGAGTATAAGTACATCAAGGCATGGAGCAGATCATACATACCAACATGATTTCATTTTATCATGCACTGGTGTCTATAAGGTTATTGGATTTACACCAAAATTATAAATAATCAAGATATTAAGAGATTTTTAGATTTTGAAAAACGTATCACAATTTCAGTTCGCAGAATAGCAACTTGTCATTAAATATTTGTTACTTGGACAAAAGTCAAAATGAAGCCCTCAAACATGTGTGGAAGGAATGCTTTAACAGATCTGGCGCAAGTTGTTTTGTACTGTCCAAGATATCTATGAGCGGTTAAAGAATAAGTAGACCGGGAAATATATATCTCCAAAAGCCAACACATGGAAAATATTTCATGAAGAGCACAATTTATCCAATACAACAAAGATCAACCTAACTATGCTAAAAGTGAAAATGCCAAGATAGTATGAGGACCATGCTGATAATGACCAATAATTTTATCAAATACTAATAAATAGTGTGTTTCACATTTAGCAGTAACCTCTACATCTAACGACAGGGAAAGATCACTAATAGATATTTAACATGAATCCATAGATACAATTGCACTAACAGATAATGCATACAAGTCCATTTAATTATACCTTAACTGATGTTGCCAAGATTGGAAGTAGATGGTTCTGTGTATTCACCTTAAATCCGTCAGTGTTAACATTCCTGTTCACGAGATGTGGAATAACTAAAGAGACGAAATACCGGTATAAAGAGACGAAATACAGAGCCCGTTCACAAATTATAAAGAATTTCGAAATATTAGTGTGGAAATTACACAAAAGAAAAACTAGCTAATTACAAAATATTTTATACTGCTACAGAACCTGTCTAAGTGAATTGCCAGGGTAGGAACACGCATAATGGGCTCCTCGATTCTAAGCAGTCGATGTGAGTAGGAAACACAACCATCCTTTTCTTCTCTTACTATAACACGTCCTGCCACCGTCAAATCACGATCAAACCATGTATGCCACAGCCCACCTCCATATGGTTGCACTCCAACTTCCAAGTAGCCACTTTTTGTAACCTGTGCAAATCATTCAATTTCAGAAACGAAGTTAAAATTAACAAAATACACATTCAACGGGTTATATACTCTCAAAATAAACCAACAACTGCTCAAAGCATCAAGTTTAGATAATACAATAGCAAAATGAAATGCAATTCACCTTTGTAACAGGCTTCAACTTTATGCAAGGACTATCAGTGTGAGCGCCAACCACATAAAATCCATTGCCAGCAACATATCTAAGCACAGATCCCCGATATCATCATTAAGGATAAAGTAAACAGTAAATAACGAAGCTTGAAACGCAACAAAATTCAATAAAGAAAAACACAAAATATTTAAGATGAAAGGAAAACATACTTCTTGCCGATGGCGAAAGCTACAATGGTAGAATGATTCCTGGTAAAGAAATATCGCTTGCCAACCTCCAAGTTCCAATCTTCTGTCTCAGAAACTTGCAAAAATCCGGCATTTCTCAATCGCCGTTTTGACTCATCTAGAAAGATCAATCAATCGGAAAAGGTAAAGTAGGAATGAATTTCTAGGGAAACAAACAAAGACTGGACAATAAATAGTGAGAAAGGAAGGTATTCAATTACCAACAGCGTGAAAAGCAGTTGGAGAAGCATTTAAGAAGTCGACAATATCAGAGGCGACGGAGATTCCTTCTTTCTTCGCCATTTTTTACTTTGTTTTTCCTCAGTGGAGCAGCGGATTAAGTGGGAGGATATATGGGGCATGACCCGACCCTTATTCCCTGTGGGCGGTGCATAGAGATTCGTTACGGTACGGACAGCGGTCACGTTTGGAATAAAGCTTGAGGAATTTATCCGTCGGATCCTGGCCCGTGAATGAAATGGACCAAGTGGGAACCCTTGCTATTTAATTTTTATATTTAATTTCAACATAAAACCTATCTTGAAAAAGAATTGGAAGAAATTGAAAAGATTACTTCACGCATTTGTTGGTTTTGTCACGAAATCAACCATGATTTCAATCCTAAAAGATATTAAAAAAAAAATTTCAAGTAATATATAAAAATTAATAATCTTACTAAGAATATATTTCAATAGTATTGATGCTATCGTGGACATATAAAAAATTAATTTTATGTTTAATTTTTTTATTTAATAGCGTGTGAATTACTAATTATACGTCTAACATTTTATCAAATTTTTTTTAAATAAAGAAATCATTTGCATTTTAGTGTTCTAAAGTTTAATTATTTTTTAATTGATCAATAATTGAATTTTTATAGTGTCTTTTAAATAATGTAATTATAAAAAAAATTCAAATAAGAAGAGAAGAAATAAAATTAATTGGCTAATGTCTTCTTCTGAATTCTTTATATATTATAAGCAACTATGTAATTCATGGTTATAGTTATCTCATA
>CANXYI011875836.1:0-12380 GCA_948208565.1 Hura crepitans | reverse complement strand
ATCTTTTTTTTTTTTTATATATATATATATATATATATATATATATATATATATATATATATATATATATATATATATATATATCTTGGTAATTAAAATTAAAGAATCCTTTTTTTTTTAATTAAAAGAATTGAAATCATTCAAATTAAAATTTTTTAAATTTTTTGTGTAAAAAAAATAAAAAGACTAATTTACCTTTTAACTTTAGGTTTAGATTCTAATAACCCTAAGGGTATAGTAGTAAATAGCTACCCTATAAAAATCATTTTTCCAGATTTCTTTTAGATCTGCTAACATCTTCTCTGTCTATTTCTATTTGTTTTCTTTCTTTTCCTTTTGATTTTTCATTCATCTGGTTTTCAGCTTGCCCATAGCCTTTTAATGTTAGTTAAATCTGAAATATATATACTTTCTTTTCTCTGTATGCAGTTACTGCAAAAAACTTGACGATCTTCTTCTTGGATTATCCCTTGTGACGAAAAGACCACGGCATTATGCAGATCTAGACTCCTCACCATCTTGTTTGAACCAACAACAACCTAAATCATTTTTTCCTTCTTGTTGTTGTTTTAGATTCGAGATTTAGAGATCCAAACTCTGATGTGTATTTTTATTATTGGCAGAAAGGGGAGACAGAGACATTCTGCCACCTATTTCTGCTGCTACAATTTAAGAGGAGGTATTTATTTTTGGTTCTATCAAATTAGCATAGATTTTTCCTTATTATTACTTTTTTTAACTTTTCCTTTATTTCTTCCGTTCTTTGACTTATACCATCGTTATTTGTTCGAGCGAGATCTTTTGCAACAATGTTTCTTCGTGCGAGTGTTTAGACGACGAAAATGGGCTTTCGATGTTGTGTAAAGACTGTTCGTAGCGAAGCCGACTACCTATAGGTAATCACCTTCTATTCCAACACTTCTGACTCACGATTTTGAAAAAAAAATTTATCTAAATGCCCATTGATTTTTAGTCGAACTCCTTTCTTCTTCTCAGGGGAAACATCACTTATAAGATTTACTATTTTACAGATCGCTTCAGATGCTATTTTTTTTATCATATCAGCAACGATCTTATCATGCGAAATCAATACGATCTTTCTTATCGCGGACATCTCCAATGCCACCATCCTCTAGAAATGAATAGAAAATGAAATCAAATGCTTGAGCTATTTGCGCTTTTTTATTCTCTGCTCTGGTAGACGACGTGATTCGACGAAGGCTGCAAGTGTTCTTGCAAGGGAGAGCATTATCATTAAAGGAAGTAGTGGCCACATAAAGGCTGAGATAGCAGCTTCATTTAGCCACTAAAACTGTAGAGTTCAGAGGAAAACATTTTTTCCAACGAAAGAAAAAAAATATAAGTAGAAAAGATGCAGCTAACGAATATATTAGAGTCAGATGGATGAGCAGAGAATACGGGATCCATTAGCGCAAAGAAATATGATGAAAAGGGGGGGTGTGCACAATCATGGTGAAAGAGTTGGAATCTGTCTCTCTCGCGAATTGTACATTGACATTGCAACCATGCTAGGTACCCTTCCTCAACAACTATCGATCTTTATTTTCTCGTCTATAAGGGCATCCTTTTACCCATCCGGTGAACCCCCTAATCCTAATTACTTCTCTTTATTTAATATACTGTTGTATTTATCTGCTCTATTATATCATTATTTTTTTGCTAAAATTTCCATGTAAAATTAGTTCTTACTTAATAATCTCTAACTCTACTATGACTTTTCATTGTGAGTGAAATCACTAAAGGATGCGTTTGGTGAAACGTAGCAAAAGATCAGAGGCTATGAAGACGGCAAATACAATTTGTTACTGTCTGCGGTTAATCCTTCTGATGATTATTCCCCTTTTTTATTCTTTACTTTTTTCATATCATGTAAACTAAAATAGGAAGAATGTATTGCTTGGATGATTTTTACTGGCACTTCTAAATAACACTCTAGGATTTGTAGGTCTTATCATGACCTGGGCTTTTTAGTAAATGCGGTCAGAACTCGGTGGATTGACATAACCCAAGTTTATGGTTAGAAATCTTTTCCTCTAGTTGATTTTCATGCATTTAATTTCTTCTAAAACTATAGAGGACTAAAAAGTCTTAAAAAAATTCTGTAAATTTTGTAACTTCCATCAGTGACTACGAAGGAGGCAAAAGAGGCCTGGAGCTTGTTTTGGTATCCCTTTTTAATTCAGCAAGTATTTCAACAGTGCTCTTTTCATATACTCATAAGAAGCGTGGAAGTGGAGGTAGATTATACATATATTTCAGATGATGAGGTTAACACCTTAATGAAGTGAGGTAACACTTCTATATCTTTTTTAGTATTTTCCTTTTAGTTGCAATGTATATGTCAATCCCACTAATGATGTAAATGGGTGTGTTACGATTGTAAAAGCATTTTTACTCTTTTCAGGTAGCTTTTGATTTCCTAAATTAAGCTAAGTGTTCTTATTTGCTACTCTGTTTTCCTTTTATACATGCTTACATTTCTTGAGTTATGAGTGCTGATAGCTACTTAAGCTTTTTAATGCATGTGTTTGTATTTGTGTTTTGGTACCTTAATCTCTATCATTATGTTTTTTCCTTTAAGTGCATGCCTTTCTTTTTGTTTCCAGTATTTCTTATTATTTGACTGTTGTTTAATTTGTTGAATTTTATATTTTCGTTTTCATTTTTCCTTTATTTAACTGAAATAGTTGGGTTTTACAGTGTATTATTCCTAGATTTTAAACAAATTAATTATATAGATCTATTATACTGTGACATTTAGAATCTATAAATCATGTATAAATTTAACACATTAAAACATTTAGGGAGAATTTAATCATTGTTGACTTACTCTATACACCATAAGAATTAGATCTGACTCCCATAATGCATATAGAGATAAATCTCCCATAATAATAAATGTACAAGCTGACTCCCTTGAGTGAGTGAAATCATTACTGACTTCAGCTCACCCAAGTGGAAATCATAGAAAATGAAGTAAGGAAAGAGAGTTACTTTTGCTTTCTTTGCTGATTTTTTATGACTTTTCTTTTGCTGCTGCTTCTGCTTTTTATTGGTTTCCTTTTTCTATTACTTCTTCTTACTCTTGTTTCCTCTCCTGCTTGCTCTTCTTTTTATTTCTTTCTCTTTTTAGTTTTTTTTCTCTTTGTATCGATTTTTTTCTCTTTTTCTACATACAACTCTCTTTTTTTCTCAACCTTTTTTTAGCCTCCTCTTTGTATCTCTCTACAGATCTCCCCTCATTTTAGATCTGTCTCCCTTTCTTTCTACTGCATTTCTGGATTTATACATTTTTACAGTGTTATTTTTGTAATTTCTCTGAATAGTATTTTTGCTGTTAATTTACTATTCATTACTTGCTACAGGGGGCTGCTGTTTGCTACAGTAATGGGTTGGACTTGGGCTGAAAATTGGGTTGTTGCAGTGGCTAGAATTGGACTTGCTATAGGCTATTTTCTGGACTGCTGGGCTTGGGCTGGCCCAGCAGTCCCTCCTTGTAATCTTCATTAATTTGATTTTTTGCCTTTCTTTTGGGTTGTAATTCAATTAATTAATTTTTATTTTTTCGGATTGTAATTAATTTTTTTGTTTTGGGTTGTAATTAATTTCTTTAATCTTTATCATTATTTTATTTTTCTTGTTATTATTTTAGAAAGTATGTTGTAATTAATTTGCCATCAATTTCTAAACTATCTTTTCTAATTCATTCATTATTAATTATTCCTTAATTTTCCATTAGGATTAGTCATCAAAATTTTGGCTTTAATTCTAATTAATAATATGCATCATTTATTTTCAATTCATTATGACTCCATTTAAATGTGACAACATACTTTAGATAAAGCAACTAAATTAAATAATTATTGTAAGTGTTATTCATGGCATTGTAATTTTGGTAATCAATTAAAAGCAGTAACAATCGATTAGTATAATACTAATACAAGATTTTAACACGTTTTTTAATCATCGTTCAAGCGACGATATTAATGACGTTGTTTTGACCTCTAAAGCAATGTGCAACCCTTTTGCCTTTAATTATTATATTTTTCGAATATATTTATTTAGGCCGAACGAAAATGGGTATCTACAAGTGTGCTTGTTAAAGTGATTACACCACTAAGCTTTATGCTTAGCATATTGCTTGTTTTTGTAATACATAGCTTGAAGAAAAATACAGATTAAAGTCAAAGCCTCTACACCACAGGAGATGTGAAGAATTGCCCTCTAGGTATATTTTGTTTCTTTATAAATGTATAATGATGTAATAGCATTTATAGTACTCTTGTGATCCAATGGGGGGATTGGGCCTAATTTGTGTAAATCGGTTTAGTTTTGTAACTCTAAGTGATGTATGGTTTTGTAAACCTTTAATATAATATTTTAAATTGCATTGTATGACTTGTATGATATCTATTGCTTCTATATGTGATGAGTGTTGTTGAGGGTACCTGAGGCCTTATTGAGTTTTTATATAATATTTTGATGAGCCTAAGGCTCTGTTGTAATTGAGATGTTGTTATGATAAGTTTGGAGGGTCAGGATGACCCAGGTGGCTAAGAAATTGTTGTGCCATATTTATAGAAGTGTTTTCTTAGTAGGTATTTTTTGGAAAAGTGTCCTGGTACAGCCGTTATGATACTACAATAATAACATAATGACCCCACTAGTAACCTTGTAATGCGTGCTAAAATTGTTTTCACATTTTATATCTTTTGAGTTTTGAAATGTCTTAAGAAATAAAAAGTTTTAAATTGGGTCGGGTTTTTGTGTTCGGATTTTGGATACCGTTATACATTGTGTGTGTCTGCTATTCAGTCCGATGAATAGAATGGGTGGTGGGCGTCACACTTTAGTGGTATCAAAGCTCCGATTTAGGCTTTCCTCTAGACCTATGGGTTACATAAGAGTACTATAGTATGTAGAATGTTTACATCATTATACTTTATGTGTGGTGGCTTATAATCTATCTTTCTTATCTTCAGGTATAAAGATGAGTCACAGTACAACTCAAGATGAGGAAGAGGAGGTAAAGAGCCATACTCCTACCACAGTAGCACAAGGGGGTGCTCGATTTATGAGCATGACTCCTAGTGATGCGGGACGTGCCGTGCCTATGCAGCAAGACCCACTAGCTTGGTTGGAGACCATACTAGATTCAGTGAGACACGCAACAGCAGCTGCTACGACTATTATAGCTGCTGCTACTACAGTTGCTACATCACAGCAAGTAGTTCCACCTCTTGCACCCTAAGAGCCACAAGCATTTCAAAAAACTTATAAAGAGTGGCTGCTAAAGAACAAGGCATAGTTCTTTAAAAGAGTTGAGGAGGATGATTCCAGCCGGGCAAAGTATTGGTTAAACTTGATAATCATGATTATACAGTAGTTTAGATGCCCTCCAGATGAGTATATAGTGTGTGCCATCTCTATGCTATAAGAGAAGGCACTGAAGTGGTGGGAAACCATTACGGAGCATAAAGCGGCAAAGGATTTAACCTGGGAGTTTTTCATGAGGGAGTTTAAAAAGAAGAACATCTCAAAGTTTTACCTAAACCAGAAGTACCAAGAGTTTATGGATCTTAAGCAAGGGCATCGGACCATAGCTGAGCATGAAAAAGAGTTTGCACAATTGAGTCATTATGCTAAGGCAATTGTTGCTATAGAAGAGGACAGGTGCAAAAAGTTTGAAAAAGGGCTAAACTTAGACATCAGGTACCAGGTCAGCCAAATAAGGATTCGAGACTTCTCAGCTTTATTTGATGTATGCCAGACCATAGAAATGATTAGATAGTTGAGACAAAAGTGAGATAGCTTCAAGAAGCGGTCATATAGACAAGGACAAGGCAGTTTTGGGTATAATACAGACAAGAAGTAGAAAAGTCAGTAGTTCAAGGATAGGCAGGACAAGAAGCATGAGTAGAGTCAGAGATTAGGCCAAGGATCTAGGTCATAATCTAGGCAATAGAGATAAGCTTCAGGTGTCCCTAGATCTACAGTAGGCTGTGCTCTGACACCAGAGTGCGAGATTTGTCATAGGATGCATAAGGAAGCCTGTTGGAGGACATTACCGGATGTTTATTGAAGTTGTGGTGCCAGAGATCATCTCTAAAAAGATTATCCTAGGAGGCTACAAGAGTCATCAAAGAGGCAAGAGCAGAGAGAGACTAGGAACAAAGCTAGGGTAAGCCAAAAAGACAAGTCGGAGAGTAAAGCTCCAGTGAGGTAGTACACCATTGGAGTATGTGAGGAGGTAGAGGCTACAAATGTTATAACAGATACATTTCATATCTTTGATTTACCTACTTTAGCACTAATAGATCTGAGGTCTACATATAGTTATATATGCACAGCACGAGTTTTAGATCAGGGGTTAGAGTCAGATGACCTTGGTTTCAACATAATGGTTAGGAATCCGATTGGACAACATATCATAATGAACAAGGTTTATAGAAACTATCCTCTGTTAGTATAGGGACATGTCTTCATAGCAAATCTCATTAAATTACCATTCAATGAGTTTGATCTTATCCTGGGCATAGACTAGTTGTCCAAGTATCATGCCATGGTGGACTATAGGAGGAATGGATCATGTTGTTAGATGATGATGGGTCAGAAGTGATAGTAAGAGGTGAAAGTTTAGATTGCACAAACAACATAGTGTCAGCAGTTGTAGCTAAGAGGTTAATATGGAAAGGTTGTCAAGCCTATCTTGCTTATGTGGTTAACACCTTAAAGGAAGCATCAAAAGTAAGTGAGATACCGATAGTGGTAGAATTCAGAGACGTTTTCCCATATGAGCTTCCAGGTTTGCCACCAGAACGGGAGATAGAGTTTGGAATTAAGGTTATGCCAGGCATAACACCAGTGTCTATAGCTCCATATCGGACGGCTCCAGTGAAGTTAAAAAAGTTAAAGGTTTACTTGTAAGACCTCCTTGACAAAGGTTTTATTTATTAGACCGAGTGTTTCTCCTTGGGGAGCACCGGTCCTCTTTGTCAATAAGAAAGACGGTTCTTTGAGATTATGTGTAGACTATAGGCAATTGAACAAAGTAATAATCAAGAATAAGTACCCCTTACCATGGATCGACGATCTTTTTTACCAGCTTAGAGGAGCAGGTGTCTTCTCTAAGATTGACCGTAGATTCACGTACTATTAGTTGAGAGTGAAAGAAGCGAAGATACATAAGACAGCCTTTTGGATTAGATATAGTCACTATGAGTTCCTTATGATGCCATTTGATTTGACTAATACACTGACGGCATTCATGGACCTCATGAATAGGATATTTAGACTATTTCTAGATCAATTCATGGTGGCCTTTATAGACGACATTCTTATATACTCTAAGAATAGAGAGGATCATGTAAGGCATTTACGAATAGTTCTTCAAATTTTAAGGGATGAGAAACTCTATGCCAAGCTCAATAAGTGTGAGTTTTGGCTAAAAGAGGTATCATTTTTGGGACACATAGCATCGACAGAAGGTATAAGAGTTAATCCGAGCAAAATTCAAGTAGTTATGGAGTGGAAACCTCTATAGAACATGACTGAGATTCAGAGTTTCTTGGGTTTAGCTAGGTATTACAGAAGGTTTGATTATAGCTCTTATGACACATCTTCTGAGAAAAGATATGCCATTCGTATGGAATAGCAAGTGTTAGGAGAGCTTTGAACATATATGTAAGAATCAAGAGTATGTTGACAGAGGTGCCAATCTTGGTACAGCTAGAGACAAAGAAAGAGTTCACTATCTACAATGATGCCTCATTAACTAGGTTAGGTTGTGTTCTCATGCAAAATGGCAAAGTGGTTGCCTATGCTTCATGACAGTTGAAACCACATAAGAAAAATTACCCAACATATGATTTAGAGCTTGCAGCTATTGTGTTTGGTCTAAAGATATGGAGGCACTATCTTTATGGGGAGAAGTGCTATATCTACATGGACCACAAGAGATTGAAGTATTTACCAACACAGAAAGAGCTTAACTTGAGGCAAAAAAGATGGATGGAGTTAATTAAGGACTATGATTGCCTTATTGACTACCATCTTAGAAAGTGAATATTGTTGCAAATTCCTTCAGTAGAAAGCTCATGTCAGCCTTAAAGGCTATTAGAGTTAGCTCAAAGCTGCAAGATGACAATGGTCTATTAGCTGAGTTGCATATACAGCCGTACTTAGTTTAGACAGTCAAGGATTCACAGAAAGATGATCAAAGGCCTCTAAGTATCATGGGTATAATCCAAGAAAGGAAGCTGACAGAGTTCATGATTGAGGAAAGTGGGTATTTGTATTATCACGATCATTTATGTGTGCTAAACAAAGAAGAGCTAAAATAGCAAATTCTACAAGAAGTGCATAGTGCACCTTATGCGTTGTATCTTGGCAGTACAAAGATGTACCAGGACCTAAAGGCGGCTTATTAATGGCTAAGTATGAAGAAGGATATGGCAGATTTTGTGACTAGATGCCTCACTTGTCAACAAGTGAAGGCCGAGCATCAAGTTCCTTCTAGATTGCTTCATCTCATAGCAATACCAGAGTGGCAATGGGATAAAGTCACTATAGATTTCATGATTGGGCTACCCTTGACAAGGAACAAGCATGATACGGTTTGGGTAATGGTTGATAGATTGACCAAGTCAGCTCATTTTATACTAGTGAGGAAGGATTACTCGATGGAGAAGTTAGCTGAGCTATATATTGATGAGATCGTGAGGCTACATGGTGTGCCTTCATCTATTATATGGGATAGAGATCCCCGTTTTACATCAAGGTTTTGGAGGAAACTCCAAAATACTTTAGGAATGAGGCTTAGCTTCAATACATCTTTTCATCCTCAGATGGATAGCCAATCAGAGAGGATTATTCAGGTGCTTGAGTATATGCTATGAGCATATGCCATAGAGCTTAAAGGTAGTTAGGACAAGTATATCCCTTTGGCAAAGTTTGCATACAACAATTATCACCAAGCAAGCCTTGGTATGGCACTGTATGAGACCTTGTATGGTGGCGGTGCCGAACTCCATTGTGTTGGAGTGAGTTGAGTGAGCACAAGCTCATGGGTCTAAATTTAGTCAAGGATGTTGAGGAGAAGGTAAAGATTATCAGAGAGAGGCTGAAAGCTGCTTCAGATAGATAGAAATCATATACATATATGAAAAGAAGGGATAAAGAGTATGAAGTCGATGACAAAGTGTTCCTTAAGGTATCTTTATGAAAGAAGGTGTTAAGGTTAGGTAAGAAAGGGAAGCTGAGTCTGAGGTTCATTGGACCATATGAGATTATAGAGCGTGTGGATCTATTGGCCTACCGACTAGCTTTGCCTCCAGAATTACAGCAGATACATGATGTGTTTCATGTATTAATGTTGAGGCAATATAGATTGGACCCTTCACATGTGTTGACAATCGGAGAAGTGGAGATATAACCAAATTTGTCTTATGAGGAAGAACCTATGGGTATCCTAGCTAGAGAGGTCAAAGAATTACAGAACAAGACTATGTCATTGGTGAAAGTGCTATGGCGACATCATGGCATGGAGGAAGCGATATGGGAAAGTGAGGCACAAATAAGAGAGCAGTATTTGCATCTCTTTGATCCAGGTATGTCGAGGACAACATTTATCTTAAGAGGGGAAGAAATGTAACAATCCAAAAATCCCGACTCTTGTGAATAGTACTTCCCAAGATGAATAGTATTTCTCAAAATTCAAATCACACTAAGTAATCCATTAGAGAGTATTAATTATGAGAGAATTTTGGGTGAAGTTTGAAGTCAATCCGAAGTCGTTTCAATGACAAAAAACAATAAATAAGATTTTGCGGCAATGTCCTGTGACTAGTGCCATAGGCAAAGCTGAACCGTAAAATAAATGAAAAGTTGCTCAAAATAATTCAAGAATTATACAACTTGATACTTAAATATTCCGATGAGTCTGTTGGCATTGGAATTGGAATTTTTAGATATTGGGAAGTAATTCTTTGGAAATTTTAATTGAGTAATTACATTAATTTTTCACAGTTCCCTTCGTTTTCCAAACCCAAGATTTTGGTGATCTATAGAACCTTAATTTATCTAATTTTTGAAGGTGTTAATTATTAAATTCGGATTCTTGAGAGGGGTAAAAATAAGCTCAAAAGGAGGGAAAATTAATTTTTTTCAAAAAAAGTATAAATATCAATAATTCTTTCATTTTTTCATTCTTTCTTTTCCTTTCTTCTTTTTCTTTTCTTTTTCTCTTTTTGGCCGACAACTTTCCCTCTTCCCTCTCCTTTTTTTCTTCTTCAATTGGCACCATCCACCTCCAAAGATTATAGTTGACGGAAAGCTCATGTCGAGAGCTTTCCATAGACACCAAAATCACTCAATTTGGCAGAGCGGTTTGGGAGAAATTCCATGGAGTAACCGAAGTGAATAGTGACCATTTTTTATTCAGCTAAGAATTTTTGAGTTTTGATATTTTCCCATGTTCGTTACTTGCCCAAGAGTCATTTAATGTCCTCGTTTTGATTTTTTGGAGCCCGTATGATTTTATATGATTTTAGCTAAATCTTTATCGTTTGAATTCATAGGTGAAACGTCAATCCATGATTCCTGGGGCAAAGGAAAGGTGTGAGATGGCTTCGGTCATACCATGCGATGATATTAAGTACATGTTATCATGTTATTATGCTTAAAATCCATGAATATGAGTTCATATGCAAATTGACATAATATGTGATATTTTGCTTTTAATTCAATTATTAGATTTAATGCAATATAAATGGTCGAGATGTTAAATTATGTAATGTATGATAAGTATGAGTTAATGTATGTGTATTTATGCCATTTGTAAGGCATTATGTGTACTTACATGGTTTATGGAATGCTAATGGCATAATGAACATTGTATCGAGATTTATGTGCATGTGTGTGAATTAATGGGTGGCTGAATGCCACTTGGATTCGTGTAATGCTAAATGATCATGATAGATGCTATGTTTAAAACATAATATCGGCAAACGTCATTTTTGGTGTAATGAGACCATAATGTAAATAAGAAGGATAAATGCCTATCCTATGTGATATATGCATTATAATATGTATAGGAATGCTATAAATGTCAACTAGATGTAACTTGTAAGGGTCGTGCTCATATGTGAGTTTTCATAGTCATTTACTTCGCATATGATATGCTAAGTAGCTAAATTATGTTAGATTGAGTAATTGAGTGCATAGGCATATTTTATAACTTAAATACATGCTTATGAAGCACGAAGGTATGATATGACTTATATTTTAGCCTCGTGATGCGATTAAGCCGTCTAACTCCTATAGTGAGTCTAGATAAGCGATTTTGCCTAATTTGTGGCTATATGCTCAAATTATACATTCATGAAACTCAAGCCATTCAATTAAGTGAGTAATGGTTAACTATACTTGAGTATGTCATGAATGTGATGATAATGCACGTGTTAGTCCGTATGTATGTAGATAAGTCTAAGTTAGCTATATAACTCATTTTTATGATAACAACACAGATATGAGTTATTGGCCCATGTGATATGGATACACAGTGATATGTATGAACCCATGATACCATAAGCTTTCAGGTATGATACCGTGAGCCTTCGAGCATGATACCGTGATCCTTCAAGCATGACACCATAAGCCTTCGGGCATGATACCGAGAGCCTTCAGGCATGACACCGTGAGCCTTCAGGCATGACACTATGAGTTTACTATTTAATGTTTGATAGTGGTATTAATATTAGGGGAATAAATTAAGCTAATAATTATTAAGGTTGATAACGAAGTAATACAGCTTGTCATATAATCTAGTTTTCTTAGCACACAAATAAAGTATGATATATGGGTTGTTATGCTAAATGTGTGATGATCATATTTGTAATTTTGTTGTTTGCTCTACGCTATATAGGGTCATGTATATGGTATATCACATGATTAATGTATGTTGTATAATATGTAGTTATTCAATATTATGACTATTGCTAATGTATGTCTAATACATTATCAAATTATTATGAGTGTGCTTGTTAAAGTGATTACACCACTAAGCTTTATGCTTAGCACGTTGCTTGTTTTTGCAATGCGTAGGTTGAAGAAAAATACAAATTAGAGTCTAAGCCTTTACACCACAGGAGACACGAAGAATTGCCCTCTGGGTATATTTTGTTTCTTTGTAAATGTATAATGATGTAATAGCATTTATAGTATTCTTATGATCCAATAAAGGGATTGGGCCTAATCTGTGTAAATCGGTTTCATTTTGTAACTCTAAGTGATGTATGGTTTTGTAAACCTTTAATATAATGTTTTAAATTACATTGCATGACTTGTATGATATCTATTGC
>CANXYI011875787.1:0-12261 GCA_948208565.1 Hura crepitans | reverse complement strand
GGAACTTGGTGTTCTACTTTCACCTGCTGACATGTTAAACATCAAACCACATATTCTGCTACCTTTCATTTCATTCCTAGCCACCAATAGTGGGGTTTCAACCTAAGGTACATCTTCGTGCTTCATGGGTGCATGGAGTATTGAGCTTTATGAGCTTCCTTTAAATTCTGCACTCTTAATCCATCCACTTCGGGTACACATAGCCTATTCTAGTGGCATAGGCTTCCATTATCACTTAACTTAAATCCTATCACCTTCCCCTCTTTAACTCTACTCATAATTTGCACCATCTGGGCATCTCTCAACTGAGCTTCCTTTACCTGCTGCCTAAAGTTAGCTTTAACTTGTAGTTCAGCTAACACTGCACCTTCTACTGTGTATTCCACTTTAGCATGCATTAGCCTCAAGGTAGTAATAAGATTTCTGCTCAAGGCATTTGCCACTACATTTGCCTTCCTTGGATGATAGCCAATTAAGTAATCATAGTCCTTGATTAACTCTATTTATTGCCACTGTCTCAAGTTTAGCTCCCTCTACATGGGTAAATACTTCAAGCTCTTATGGTCAGTGTAAATGTAGTACTTCTCTCTATATAAGTAATTTCTCTACACCTGTATTGCAAAGACAATTGTAGCTAACTTTAAGTTATGTGTGGGATAGTTCTTCTCGTGAGGCTTCAATTGCCTAGAGGCATATACAACTACTTTGCCTTCCTGCATTAATACACAAGCAAGTCCATTATGTGAGGCATCACTGTATATCACAAATTCCTTACCCTATTTTGGCTAGGTAAGAATAGGAGCCTCTGTTAAAATTTGCTTCGATCCATTAAAACTAGCTTAACACTTATCATCCCACTCGAACTTCACATCTTTTCTTATCAACAGTGTCAACGAAGTTGCAATCATTGAGAAGCATTTTACGAACCTTCGATAGTAACCTGCTAATCCTAGGAAACTCCGAATCTCAGTCACATTCCTAGGAGGATTCCACTATAACACTGTTTTAACTTTGCTCGAGTCCACTTTGATACCCTCAGCTGAGGCAATATGACCAAAGAATGCTACTTCTTCCAACCAAAACTCACATTTACTAAACTTAGCATACAACTGCTTCTCTCTTAAAGTTTGCAACACAATTCAGAGGTGTTGTTCATGTTCCTCTCAAGTTTTAGACTACACTAAGATATCATCGATAAACACAACAATAAACTGATCCAAGTACAGCTTGAAGATCCAGTTCATCATATCCATAAAGGTTGACATGGCATTAGTGAGCCCAAATGGCATTACTAAGAACTCATAATGCCCATATCGGGTTCTAAAGGTAGTCTTAGGAATATCACTCACCTTAATTTGCAACTGGTGATATCCTGACCTCAAATCTATCTTAGAAAAGACACTGACACCCTGTAACTAGTCAAAGAGATCATCAATCCTAGGTAATGGATAGTTATTCTTAACTGTCACCTTATTCAATTGCCTATAATTGATACACAACTAAAATGACCCATTCTTCTTCTTCATAAACAACACAGGTGTTCCCCAGGGTGAAACACTAGGCCTGATGAAGACTTTTTCTAGCAACTCTTGCAATTGCACTTTTAATTCCTTTAACTCTGCTGGGACCATCCTATATGGTGTAATGGACACTGGGTTCACACCATGATATATCTCAATCTCAAAGTTTAATTGCCGATGTGAAGGCAATCCTGGTAACTAATTTGAAAACACATTAGGAAAATCAGACACAATTGGTATCTGATCTAAGCTAGGAGTCAGAACACTTGTATCTACAATAGAAGCTAAGAAGGCTTCACATCCCTTTCGAATGAGTCTTTTGGCTGTTATAGCTGAAATAATGTTAGACAGGGAGTCTCTTTTACCCACAACAGTCACCTCTTGCCCATCTAGGGTCTGTAAACTCAACCTTTTCTTTTCATAGTCAATCACTGCTCTATGATCTGACAGCTAGTCCATACCAAGTATGACATCAAACTCATGAAAGGGAAGCTCTATCAGATCCGCTGAGAAGGTCTGATCATCAATCATCAAAGGACATTGTCTATAAACTGTGTTCACTATCACACTTTAGCCAATCGGGTTACTCACTTAGATATCAAACTCTATAGGTTCTGGCTCAAGCCATCTATCTTATACTTATGTGGTGCAAACGTAGGAATGTGTTGATCTAGGATCGATCAAATATAGTACTAAAATATCAAATAAAAGAAATGTACCAACGATGATGTCTAGAGCCCCAGCTTCCTCTCGGGCATGAATAACATATTATTGTGCTAGAGCTCTTGCCTCTGATCTAGCCCTCTAGCTAATGCTCGGCTAATCCTACCTCTGCTGTCTCGGGGGTCTACCAGATGTTGTTGCAACTGATGCCTGAGTCTATATAGCCTCTACCTATCTCTGAGGGTAATCCCTCTAATAATGATCTTGGGCCCCGCATAGGAAACACTCACCTCGCCTGAACTACCAACACTGGCCCCAATAACTTCTCTGGCAACTCCCACAAGACGGAGTTGCACTTCTAGCTATAGATACTGGGACATTCAAGGCCTGTTGAGATGGAGGTGGTTGAGGCCTAAGACCCACCCTGACTAGACCTCTATGATAGAGCCTACCTCTGAGATTGTTAGCTTGTTTATCTCTGAAACTGCTAGCTAGGCTAAAAGTTCCTCTGTCTCTTGCCCTCACCTAGAGCTGAGCTTGTCTAACCTATAGTAAAAAGTCTTTTTCTCTGGAATAGCTCCCTTTTCTCTTGCAACATCTCTTCCATGTCATAAGATATAACTACTAGCTCTGAGAAATCTCTGATCTTCAGAGTCGAGATTTGTATCCTTAACTCAATATTGAGGCCCTTCTTGAACCTCTTACATTTCTCCTTATCAGTGGGGATGAACTCTACTATATACTTGCTTAGGTGAGCAAAATCCTTCTCGTACTCTAAGACTGATCTCTTCCCCTGCTTCAAGTTAAAGAATTCTTACCTCTTTTTGTCCTTATAGGACTCAGAAATATATCTCTTTCGAAATTTCTTTAAAAAGAACTCCCAGGTAAGGTCAGTTGCTGCCTTTCTCTTTCTCAAAATATCCCACCAATGGAAGGCTTCTTCTTGCAATAAGGAGGTGGAGCACTTCAACCACTCATCCTTAGAGCACTCCAGCTGTTCTAAAATCCTGGTGGTCCACTCCAGCCAGTATTTTGCTCTCACCACACCATCCTCCCTTGCACTTAGGAAGTCTACTGCTCTTATTTTCTTCACCCTCTCTAAGTAAGTTTTTTGCAATGCTAGGGGAGCTAGTGGAGGAGGTGCAATAGGAACTGGAGTTGGTGGTAGTGGTGTTGTAGTATGTCTTAGCAAGTCCATTATTTATGGCAGTAGGGCTGAGAAGCCTAAGTCTAAGGTTGTGGTTGAGGTGGCAGCTGATGAGCAGCATCACTAGGTTATAGAGTGGCTACACTCACCTCTAAGCCATGTAGGGTGTTAAAAGCATGACTAGCCATCTCTTCCTCTCGATTTGGTGAGGTTCGCTCACTCATTGTATCAACAACTGCACAAAAAACAATTATCAGTTTCAAGAAGTGTAGGTTAACCCAAAACAAAACCCTCGACTCATACACTCATGTATAGGATACCTTGGAATTCCTAAACTCGCTCTGATAACACCAAATATAACACCCCCTGCCCATTCCTAAAGGAAATAGGCAAACTGTGCTACTTCTCGTGAGGTCACCTATCCTTGAATTTTCCTAGGGACCTTTCGTTTAACACTTGTTTAACTTTTACCAACTTTGACCTAGCTTATCCTTTTAGTATTTCTATCTAATTATCCTTTTATTACTGCCTATTTTAGACTGTTAAAAAACCAGATTATGACTATTAAACATTCACAAAAGATCGGGCAGCATAACAGCTACCCAAGTGAAAAACCTAAAATATTCCATCAAGAAAAACACTTCTAAAACAATCTCTAATCCAACCTCACTCCTAGACCCTTCTGGTCCTCCAGAATATCACTAAACATCAGCATACAGGGTCTCAGACCCATAAAAACACATATATAAACATGCATATTATACACATACACGACAAGGTTTACACAAATATATGATGTTCCTAACTCAGTTCAATACTTTACACCTCTATTATCCACACTACAACTACTATACATGAGTGCGTATCTATAACAAACCAAAAAGAGGGATAAAATATAACCAGATGACTCAAAAGCAGCTACATTGGTGCTGTCTGAAGCTAATCAACCCCAAATCTACTGCCTATGTATCGGAACACTGACACACTGAGTATAAACTCAATAGTGGAATAGATAAAATAGAGTATGTCATAATGCAAGCACACACATGAATCATACAACACATGAATTTATATGCTAGTTACCCTATCTCACAATGTCTAGTTCTTTTATCAAGTCAAGTCCATATATTTAGTTCATCATCAAGTTTATTATATTTTAGCCCCATAACAGACAGACAACACTTTATGACACTGGATAGTGGGAACTATCATATGCAATGGCCCACATTTTGGACTTGGATAGCCGTACCTACCTTGCCCGATAGTAGGGATCAGTCTATAAACCTCCTAATATCTTCAAATAGGATAGCAAGGATTAGCCCTGTGGGACCTCCCAATACCCTAAATCATATCTCCAAACATCATAGGTGGATAGCAGGGATCAGCCTCATGGGACCTGCTAATACCCACAGACATCTAATGGGTAGTAGGGATTAGCCCAAATGGACTTCATAATACCCAAGTGTGTAAGGTTCATCATAAAACCTTGGTGATTACACCTGCCATATCTAATAGATAACAATGGCCCTAAGAGGACCAAACTACCTAGCAGCTGCTAACTCCCTAGTTGACCGATCAACCTATCCAGTAGGTGTCTAACTGATGGGCCAAATCATTATTAATTACCCATTTAAGACTATTACTCTCAACTCTATTAATTCTTAAGTCTATTATGCCACTATGCTTTGCCATGTTACACACAAAAGGTCATGTTTTGCCTACTGTCGTAAAATTACTATTCATTTGGTCAGTGTATGAGAATGTCACTATTTATTTGGTCAATTCTATATTCCATGCCTTCCATGATACCAGCCATATCAACTCCAAATTCTATTATTTCTTTATATATCCATTCATGGGATATATTTCACACATTAGGGTACATGTTCACCCAAATTCCTAAGTCATTACCATATTATAACATACATAGTCAAATAAGCCATTATCTCACTAAAACTTCATGCCATACATGTCAATGTATTAGCCATATTTTTAGTATAGTTTACACACCTCATTTACATGCCATTTTTCTACTTAATATACCATATGCTCACTTAGACGTGCCATGCTATATATTACATACCATTCGGCCACAACACACACATGCACATACACCTAGATTTCTTTCCAATTTGTCATTGAAAACCTACTATTTTGAGTTCATTAACATTACCAAAACATCATTTTATCTTAATGCTAAACTTAACACCATGAACATGAACTTCCATACACCAAACATGCATATTTCTATGGCAAATCACATGACATACTAAATTTAAGTCTATTCCACATACATAAGGTGTGAAAACACCCTTTTTCCCTCCACTTGAAGCTTGAATCCTTGTTCTCCTTCAAAGGTCTCTTTGGTATCTAAACATACACATTTTAACCTTTGAAAAATTCCCAAAATCCTACATAACTCCAAATTGAAATCTAAGACCATGGCTAATCTTAGGATACCTTAATCTACCTAAAACAAAAATAAAAAGTGGATTAAAAACACTTACTCAAGAAATTGACACTATTCACTCAAGTGTGAGATCTCTCTTTTTAGGCTTTATTTCTAATTTCTATCACAAGATTTAGCTTTTAGAGACTATGGAGGCTAAGATTCATATAATTTTTGTGAATTTTGGTGGAGAGATGAGAGAGAAAATAAAGAAAAAGGATCAAGGAGAGAGAATATATGTCGTCGGGTTTTTAGGGTTCAAAGGGAGGAAGCTTATGCTTTGGCACATGTGGCCCATACACATGTGTAACCACTTATATAGGGGTAGGTGGGTGGCCCCGATTGTGACACGTGGCGATCGGACAGCTCGTATTCTCTTTATACCTTTTTAAGCTTCAAAAATTCATAGAAAATTCTTTGGATCTCCAAAAATGCTCATTTCAGTCTTAAAAATCCTTGATTAGTGCCACTAAGGCCCACGTAAAATTTCAAGTCAAAATTCTACAGTTGACTTTTTGATACTATTTACCCGCTAGAATAAAATATTTTAAAAAAATATCAAATGACCTTAGAAAATTAAAATTCCTTCTCCATTATACTCATTGGAATTTTTGGGGTTTAGGGTATGGTATTTTTGGTTATGTCTAGGCATATCCCTGGGCTATCCTGGCACAAACTCATTTTATCTCCCCATTCACTAGTTCTCGATCATAAATGATTTATTGGTTTTGCTAAATTTTTAAATTCATTTGTTTTACCCATTTTCAGGCCCGCTAAAGTTTTATGACCAATACGCCCCTTTTTGGCCTTATGGCGATGCCCCACATCAGAGGAAACATCACTCGGCACTAGAAGGTAATATTCATAGAACCTTAACTTACAAGCATTACATTTTCTCTACACATTATTACTCATTTCCATTATCTCATGTTGTTCCCATATTTCTCATGTTTGAACACATACACATGTGTATAATTGAACATTTCCATACATATGCATATTCACTCAAATTGCACAAACACACAACATACAATGCAACTTTCACTAAATTCACTTACAACATACTCTAAAATATTCTGATTGCACTGAGGAATCATTGGTTTCCCCTTCCTCCATCAACTTTATCTTTTCACTACAAACATATTAGGTTTTTGGCTTAGAAAAATTCTACAAAAATCTATATAACTCCAAATTGAAATCTCTTTCCTTATCTAACATCTACACCATAAATACCATAGAATAAAAATATTAAACCTTGGAAATTTCCACTTACCCATTAAAGTGGCCCTATTCATCAAGTGTCCATTTCTAGTAAAATAGCCCTTTACTTGCATTTCTCTCACCAGAATCTTAATCTAAAGGATGTAAAGGCATGATTTGTTACTTAAATAGAGGAAATAAAGTGTTTAAAGGTTAAAAGTGAAGAATTAAAAAGGGAAGGGAAGACTTGGTAATGGCATCGGCTTTCTTAGGGATAAAGGAGGAAGATGACTTCTTTTAGTCACCTATATGCACACACAAATACGATCTATATATATTAAGATGATGGATGGCCCTGATCGTGCCACGTGGTGATCGAAAGGTTACGATTAATCCTATTTATGATTTCACTTTCAAAAATGTAAAATAATTTTTTAAGATCTCTAAAATTACTTCTTTTAGTGCAAAACATTCCTAATTAAGGGCCTTTAAAATCTCAAGCCTAAATTCCAATGAGAAATAAGGTTACTATTCACTTGCATTATTGAGAAATTCCAAATAAAGATAAAAAAATTACAAAAAAATTAAAATTCCTTCAATAATAAACTCATTGGAATTTTTGACCTTTAGGGTATGATATTTTTAGATCTATCTAGGCACATCTCAGAGTTGTCTTAGCATAATCTCAACTAAGGTCACTATTCAGTAGTTCTTAGCCTATAATGATTTATCGATTCTACTAAAAGTTTTAATTATTTCAATTTTCTCATTTTCTAGCTCGTCAAAGTTTTATGACAAGTACACCTCTTTCGAACATCATTTGGTACCCCGGCGTCCGAGGAGACACTATTTATGCCTTAAAGGCACTATTTGTGAAACTAAGATTTACGGGCATTACAATCCTTCCCCTCTTAAGAAATTTCATCTTAGAAATTTCCTTGGCAATACCATCCATTGATTTCTCATTGGTCTCATATATCCTTTAACCTTTATCGATTAATGAGTCTCCACTCATCTTACTATCTTTTTCCATAAAGTGACACTTCAAACTTTATACTTTTATCACTTTTAAGGCTTTTATTCTCTTAGTCACATTACCATATAATCCATTATAGCAAATCTCTGCTTATCCTTTCCTCTTCATTATTAGATTTCTCTTCAACTAGTTGAGATATTCTACCTTTTCTCTGTACCATATCTTATGAACAACTTACTTAGGCCTATTTAATAGTTATCATTAGCTGTGATTTCATTCTTATGTCTTGGTACAATCCAATTACATACAACATTTTAAGAGATATTGTGCTTAGTCTAACTCACTGATAGCTTTTTTGTAAAACTTCTAGCATTCATTCTTCTATTTTAATTCCACATCTCTATAGAATAATATTATGCCAAGAAGTTTAAATTTCAACTTCTATTTGTTAGTAGATAAGAAATTCTCTATCATAGCTATTAATCTTAAGATATTAGGTTTGATTACATTCCTATACCATTAGAGTGTACTGTTTAAATAGCATCATGGGTTCTCCTTATAATTTTTTTTTCTCATTCTCTCTCTCATCCAGCACATAGTACACTATAAAGGTATATATACATTCATCTTCTTTGATCTCAACTTTTCAACCTCCATTCTATTTGATTTAATTCATTCCATACATAAGGCAATTTACTTATAATTGGGTTTTCTCATTTGATTCACTAAAGTGACATTCATTCATTATTTTATTGACGTCTCCTTTTAATCAGGTGTGGACTCTATCCTTTCTCATTACGGTTCATACTCAATTATTCACGAAAGGTAGGTAGAATTCGCACAATTTTTATGAATGCAAGATTTCCTATCATACTATTAAGAATTTATACTCTAAAGACAACATACTTACCATTGACTTTCCAAGCATTTCGAAGTAGCCTTTTCCTATAGTTTTAATGTTATAAGACACATATTATTGCATCTTTCTTTTATTGGCATCCTTTCAGATTTATCATAAAATGCCTCATTGTTTACATCAAAACCCTTTTCTAACTTCAGCCCTATTAGGGTAAGTTCTTCAACCCATATCATCCCTAATTCCGTATCTTTCTTGACCATATCATCTTATTCAATCACACATCAACTCATAATAGTTACATCCTAGGAAACATCTAAAGAGCACTTCTTAGCAACCTTTCAATACTTATTTGTCGATCCCAAAATTTTTTAAATCCATACCATTGTTTTAGAGTTTTCTCACTCATTGTAATTCTCCTTATCTATTTCCCCCTTATAAACTTGAGTAGGGGTTTCTCATTTTTTTGCATGTTCACTTGTCCTCTAATTGATTCCAATCTTGTACCTTTATCATACCCATCTTTCCCAAACTATCTCTCTTTAATTCTCATTTCTTATGACTAATTACTCGTTTTCTAGTAACCTCACAAATACGATATATTCCTCGCTCCATTATAACTTTAGTTCTAGTTGTATCTAAAGATATTACCTTTTTCCTCTACTTAACTCCTTTTACTTACTCTATCAATTATCTCATCTATTTGAATACCATCTCATTATTCCATATCATATTGTAATTTTATCAAGTCCTTTCACAATAGGGCCATAAGTATGCCATGCTCGAACTATGGTTATATAAATGCAATGATGAAAATAATATGCATGGTACTATACAAATGTACAAGATGTCAATATGTAGTTTATGTCAAATAATGCATAAGCCAACCCCTAATGTCAAATGAATCAACAAAAAAGGAAAATAACCCTTAACCTTAGAGACATTGAAAGTTACCTTGAAAACTTGAATTTATAACATTTTCTTTAAATCCATTCTATTAAATTAATCCTTGCTATTATGCTTGGATCTCTTATACATCTTCTCATCTGATTTTATTTTCTTAGGAATTTCCTATTTACCTTTTGCTATCTTATTATGCCCTTCTCGACAATTATCATCAATCCATCACATGTGTTATCCAATCGTATCACCATTAGGCATTTCTAGCATTTCTTAGAATGTTCTTATCCTCATTATTAAGCTCCCCTTCCTATACTCATATCTCTCTTTACCTGATAGATACCTACCTTTCCTTTAGGGGTTATCAATAAAGTCTAAGGACGATAGCGTGCCTATTCTACTCATTTGGCATATTGTCATGATTCAAAGTACACATCACTTTGTTACTTATTTACCCATATGATATAAGCATGTCAAAAATGACTTAGCCTTAGAGAGTCTCTCTGTTACTAGTTTATTCATTATCAAGTATATACAAAGTCTGCTACCTTTTCCCTCTTTATGGGGTAGTCTCATACATCTCAACTTTATAAACAATAATAGTTTAGTGCTCTACATCACTATGCCTTCCCATATTAACTCAATCTTAAACTTTTTTACTAGGTGTTCATGTAAACCTTACAATATTGACTACTATATCCATTATCTTTCATTAAGATGTCAATTGCCTTCACATATATCATTCTTCTCCTAAAAGGGGTATTTTATGTCCTACCTAGGGCCATTACAGTCATATACCTATAGGAGGAAGAGGATTATACATACTCATCACATTAGTCTTTTTGTCCACCAGTTCCTTCTAGGAGAAGTACATTAACTTCTCTCACTTTACTCTTTACAAATAATAAACATCGATCTTCGACAGTGTAGCAACTGTCGATATATCTTTTAATCTTTTGTCACTCATGTATTCCTCCAACTAGAACCACCTAAACCCACTTTGATACGACTAAATGTAACACCCTTCATTCAATTCATCACCATAATAAATAAGAGATGTCACTTCCCATAGGTCACTCATCTTTAATATTGCTAAGGCCTATTTTCATTTAACTCTTATTGGAACTAATGTTTATTTATACATACCAACCTATTTGGTTATGTCATTATATACATAATACTATGCCAACAATATCTTATACCAACTTGAATAAATTTGTGAATATCAAATTTATAACTTCATTTTTAGGCTTATTAAAGTTTATCCATAATATTACCACCAATATCAAATTATATATGTCCCTCATTACAACAATTGTTGATGTCCAATCATACATGAGTGCCACTAATATATGTACTAACACCCTGTATTAACAAGGATGTACTTACCTTGGGGCCTTCTACTACACTGCTGCATGTATCTATACTACTCATTATAGTCTAACACCTACGCATCAGAGCAACTGATATGCTAAATATAAACTTAGTGATCATACCACACACATACATCAGACATAGGCAATGTTCTTTTAATTATGAAGTGTTACCTTTTTATTATTTAAGGTCTTAAGTATTTCATGTCTTTCTAGTAAATTCTTTAAACATTTTGACAGCTCTAAAAACTATAAAATTTGTCATAAGTCTAGTTATAAGATTAATATAGGTTGATTTTGTTTGCTTTTTATACTTTAACCATTTTCATTCTTTTAATGTGTCATTTAACATTAAGGATGGCCTTTAAAATCCCTTTTAAATAATTACATTTTGCTATTACTTATCTATTAGCACTTAGGCACACACTCAGTTAAGATTTTACCTTTATTAGGCTATTTTAGTCACCCTCTACTTTTTGCTCTAAGTCATATGGTTATTTAAAATAATTAATCATACCATTCACATACAACCTTTTTTACTATTATCATAGCTTATCAACTATTTGTCTTAATTCACCTCAAAATCATACTAGATTTAAAATATCAAATTATAATTCATAGCCAAATTAATTATTCAAATCTTAATTTACTTATGTCATGTTACAACTGCTTAACAGAGTGTTATATTCATTTTATTTTATAGGGCCCATACTCGAAAGACAACTTTTTAAACATTGGATAGCGAGATCCATCTTGTATAGTGGCCCATATTATAGACCTTGGTGTCTATACACACCTTTCATTCGACAATAGTGATCAATTTTGTAGAACCTCCCATATTGTTGTGGCAGGGATCAGTCTTAGTAGACCTCCTAATAGTAGTAGGGATAGTAGTGGTCAACTCCATAAGACCTCCCAAATCCCAGTCATCATATCATCTCAAGTGGGTAGCAAGGATCAGCCTCGAGGGACCTCCCAAATCCATAATAAAGTGGGTAAATAAAGATTAGCCCATATGGACCTCCTAATACTTAGGTGTGCAAGGCTCTTTATTAGAACTTAAGTGGTTGCACCTGTCATCTCATACAAATAGGTAATGGTCCATATGGACCAGAACCTCTAGCAGCTACTAACTCCCTAGTTGATCGGTTAACCTATCTAGTAATTCGTTTAACTA
>CANXYI011875677.1:0-13130 GCA_948208565.1 Hura crepitans | reverse complement strand
AGGAAGTTGATGGCTTGAAAAAGGTAGAATTCCTCCATTTTCAACTTATTTTCCTTTATTTAATCCGCCCATTTCCCTATAAATAACATCTAAAAGCTTTCTAAAGTCTCATTATGGAGAGAAAGACCAAGATTATGTAGTAATTTGGTAAAATTTTAAGTAATTGGGTTTATGTGAATAGTGATCATCTTCTATGTAAGTGGTTTTATTTAGGTTGTCATATTTTTAAAAGGTGTATTAAGGGTTTAATTGAAGATATATGTGGTTGATTTGCATATTAAGAGCATATAGACTTTATTATGGATTTTTATTAGATTTTATGTAATATGTCCGTCAAGAAAGAAGAAGGGAATAAGGAAAAAGGAAAAGAAAAGGCTTATTAAAGCTTGATTGGTGTTTTTAGGACATCTTGGGTATGTGTATCCCTTAACATTTAAATAATTTTGTGTATATATGTGTTAATTATTTTATACTATATGTGGTTAGTGCTTGTAATGAAAGGAACTAATGTGATATGATGCGTAAGTGGAATTGTAGGTAGAATTGATGTAAATACATGCCTAAGTGATGAATAATTAGATGACCAAGTGAGATATGGGTGTGTGCTAAATGTGGCCAAATGGTGTGTCATAGGTTTTTTAAGTTTAGGTTTAATGAATTAATGTGTAAGTTGTGTTTATGTGTTGAAATCATGATTTAAAGGTAAGGTAACATGTGATAAGCAAAATGTAAATATATTGAGCTTATAGTTATGTTGGCCAAAAATAACACAGTGTGTGTAGTAATGCACAAGTGTTTTTAGCATGATGGATTGAAGTGTTAAAGAGGTGCATGTTTATGGTCAAATGAATTGAAGTCTGCTTTTGTTAATTATATGATATAGAAGGGTAAGTAAAGAGTAAGTGCATGTTAAAAAGCATGAAATGGGTAGATGTGGTGTATAATGCTTGAAATGGTAATCCTTGTAAGAAATTATGAAATCAAGTATGTTAAGAAGGTCATTGTGTAAAATAATGGTTAATGTAGAGTCTTGGCAGAAACTTATATTGTTAGAAATCATGAATATAAGTTGCTTGTGCATCGATAATTCTAGTGTATATGATGTATACATAAGAGATTTATGAAAACAAATGGATATGTGATAATGATGTACGACATGATACTACATATGAAGTGTATATGCATTGAATATGGAACTCAAGCATGATATGATGTTAATAAATTGATGATGTTGCTAAATACTTTAAAATGGACATTTAGGTATTGGTATAAGTCAATTTGCATAATGCTATGCTAGAATATAAAGTGAAGCATTGTGACACCCCTTACTTGTTTCGTACATTAAACCTAAATAAGGAGTGACACACAACTGATATCCAAATTACACTATATGAAAACCCATAGAAGAATTTAAAAGTTTCTTCATATTAAAAAAAAATTGCATGTTTAGTGTGATGAAAAGATGAATTATCAAAAACCATTTTCAGTTATATTATTAGGGTCCTTGTGTCAAAAATTTGATAGCATAATGTTGTTGTAGACACCTCATCTTTTGACCTATGATAATCACCAGAGACAGGCTCTTAAGCAATGGCACAAGCTCTTAGGAAGCAAGTCCACGCAGACTTATTTTAGGGTTCACACGGACATCATCTATCTAGGTTCGTACTAGCCTAATCATCTCTATCAAGCCTAAGGCCCAAGGTTCGCTCGGACAAAAGTCTAAGTTCATGTCTGTATAGACTAACTCAAACCTAGCCCAAAACCCATAGATTGTTAGGAAAGCATACAACCTAAGTCCACATGGACTAAGCCTTACAAGTCTACATGGACTTACCGACATAAAATCTTTTAGAAGCAAGATTTTCCTATTTCAACTATTAATCCTATTCCTATTAGGATTTTGCCTCCTTCAGACGCGAAACCCTTAAAACGTAAACTTATAAATACCTTTCTCATGTATGAGAAAGAGAGGCTCAAAATAAAATTTATAATAGCAAATAACCCCATCTGAGAGTCTAGAAAAGGACTCCAAAGAGGATTTGCTCTACTAGTCCTATTAGCATCACTTTAAAATAATTCTTTCTAAACTCCTACACCTTTGTGCTATTACTTGAAAAGTTTATTCACAAGGTAATATTTCAGGTCTCTTCTGAATATATTGATATTATTTCATAAACCCATAATCTCCAAGGATTGATCACAAGTGAGGTAATTTTATGTAATCTCCTCTTTGATTATAGGAGTAGGGGATAATTCTAAACTATTTCATAGTGTATAATTAATTGTCATCTCTTCATATTCATTCTGTTGTCCTTGCTTTATTTGCATGGACTTAGTTGTAAACATAATGATGTCCATATGTACTTACTTTACTAATATGTGTATAATATGTAGTCTGCATAGACTTATATTCAATAATAATATATTACTTGTCTTATATATTATGCTTGAAATTATCTTGTTTACCATGTTAATATTGTTCTATGATAATAACATATGGTGTAAATTATCTCATTCATTAAGATACATGTTAACATGTCAAATAGTCTGCACGGACTTCCTTTTATGAGGAAAGTAGTATGTATGGATGATCGTGTCTTATCCTTGCATTTGCTGTCTTTAAATTTGCATGGACTCTCTCTCACAAGGAACATAGTATGCATGGACATTGTCTTTGATTTCTAGTTTTAGAATGTATTTGTATTTGTACTTTTTGTCTTCTTTATAATTTTATATGAATATTTTATCTGGTATCATTAATTCTTTTCTTTCGAGTGGTATATAAGTGACCTTTCTCACTGGATATAGATCTGGATAGATATATAACCCTTACGAGTAGCAGTCTGTATGGACATATACCAAAGCTACACAAAGTCTACATAGACTAAATGATGTACCAACAGGGCCAGTTGTATACTTTGGACTATTTTCTTTTGGTTTTGTACTTATTTCTTCTTTTAGTTTATTTTGGGTTGTAATAATTAGTTAAACAACTTGTTTTACATGCCAATTACTTAACTTTCACATTAAAATGATTTTATACATTATTAATTGGTGTTTTCATAATAAAATAGATTTGAGTTTTCCTTAATCAAAAGTCATTGAAAATGTATTCTAAAAGGCCAATCTCTTAGAGATGGGAGTTGGGCAATTACTGCCAATTCTAATAGAATTAGGGGTAATTGTTAGGTCACATCATAATTAAATGAATAACCTGATTTTTAGATGTATAATATAGCTTGTTGTATGCTTTAAATATCATAGTTTATTTCTTTCTGTGCAAAGATGATATGGATACTTAAATATAATGCATGTTTGCCTAATACTGGATTGATAAACGTTTAAATATAGTGGAAGGCATATTATTGGGGCATAAATAAGATCTAAATTCTAAACCTTCCTACTATAGAAGATTAGAGGTCCTAGTGTAGAGGTTAGGTGGCAACTCTACTAACCACTCTCATCTCTAGTAAAAATATCATAATCTTTACAGTGGTGACTCCGTTAGGGACTAAAAATCTCAATCTGAAAGTGCCCAAATAAAATGTCGTTTAATATTCTAATTGTTATCAATCACATGCATTACATCTTATATAAACTATGTCCCTTTTAGCCTAACCATGACTCTATTTTTCATTCAAGAATAAAGAAGTGCTAGCATATCCATCACTCATAAGCCTCGTGTCTTCGGGTATATGAAAAGGTGAACTAATCGATTGTTACTATCCTTGATTGGAAATACCCAATAGGACGGACCTCTGCTTATGGGAGCTAATAAGCCTTTTGACTAAATCATGAGCCTATATAATTTAGCTTAGCAACTTCCCCTAGGATTGAATGACCCTAAGAAATTATAAATTTATTATGAATGCTATACGGGCCTATTATGTTTAACCTCATTTGGAGTGAGGGCAAGCCTATTATGCCTTTTTGTCTAGGATGGGCTTGACCTAATTTCACTTTAAATAAGATTTAAATAGCATAGGCCATCGTATTCACATGCACTTTAAATACGAGAGGTCATTGGGCCTAATAAGCTCATAAGTAAACCTATGCATCCCCTGATGACACTTAGGTAATCCCACCTAGGAAAGAAATGACCTAACTGCGTGTGTGGGTGGAATAAGGTTAGAAGGTTTTCTTACATGTGTTTGTCCTTGCTGCACCATGTGCATGCATTACATGTCATGCATTATTGACATATTGAATTGTTAATATTGCACATGCATCTTATCTAACCCTTTGTTTTGATAGTCACTATTGATCCTTCATTCACTGCTCAATGGAAAAAAATAGGCAAGCATCTGAATCGAGTTAATGAAGCACTACCAGTATAACCTAAGCAAGGAACCATGTTGACGAATGAGTATGTGACCAAAGACCTCTTCATAAAAGCAATGAATGAGATGGAGAAGAGAATGATGGTAGTCGTAACTAATGTCTTGTCTCAAGTCCAAAGCCAAAAAGAAGTGGGTCAATCTTTGGCCACTCACAAAGAAAAAGAAATAGCAGATGGGGGAGATGGCTAATCGTTTAGTGATGAAATCCCACTTGTAACCAAGGCATACCATAAAGTTCCCCCTCCTAAAGTAGCTGAGGATGATTAACTAAGAAAGCTTAATGAGAAGATGGAGGCTATGACTAGGCTAGTCACTGGGGCCAAAGACATAGACCTTGATGATATCAGCTTAAGGCCTGATCAAGCAATGCCTTATAGATTTAAAATGCTTGATTTGGGCAAGTTCAGTGGCACAACTGACCCTTGTACTCATTTGAAGCAATATGCTATTGCTATGAGAGCTACTAACCTCTCCGAAGAACTAATAGTGAGCCTGTTCAACATGTCTCTCACGGGCTAAGCCTTAGACTGGTACCATTACCAAGAGAAGAGAGTAAAAGAGGATTGGAATGAATTAGCACGGGCATTCAATAAGAAATATTCTAACAATGCCAGTATAGAAATTACTCTAAAGGATTTGGAGTTGGTGAAACAAAGACCAAATGAGAGTTTTTCTAATTATTTGTAAAGATAGAGAGACAAAATCTTGAAGATTAAGAATAAGCTTGAGGACATTGATCAAATTAAGATGTTCATAAAAAATGCAAATAGTTACATGAATAGCTAACTATTAAAGGTATCACCACTTGGGAACAATTGAAAGATTTTGCCATTGACTTAGAAGCCAATTACCAGAATAAGGGGTTTAAAAGGACAAATAATCCCTCTTTCACAAGTAGTAATACTGGGGGTGCAAACAAAATAGTTGATGTTCATGTTGTCCAAGGTAGAAGGTATTCTAACTTAGGTAAATCTTTGTCATGGTGTTTGAGAAAACTCGCTAAGGAGGGTAAGTTACAACCACTTCCACCTCAACCATCTAATGGACTATTACCACCCAATCATAGGCGCGACCAGTACTATGCTTATCACTAACAAACTAGACACCTTACTAATAATTGCAAACTCCTTAGAAAAGTGATCCAAAACCTTATAGACACCAAACAAATACCTCGATTTGGAAGCCACCTTAAATCCCTTGCTAAAACACCAATCATCTTGCCTTCTCAAATCTAGACTACCCAAGAATATGTGCTTATAGAAATCTATAGATCCAACCAAGAGATCTAAAAAGGAGTGAGAGAGAGTGAATCCATTCTTTTAACCAACTTTTAGGGGAGTGAGAGTGATAGTGAGCCTAGGGAGAGCAAAACCTATTAGGATGAATCTTCTAATGAAGATTCTGAAGAGGGAAAGAGAGAACCACTTAGGGTTAAGGGAGAAGTTGTAGAGAGAGTTGATAAGAATGGTCAGATCTTACTCAAAAAAGAACATAAAACCAAGGAATTTAAACATGATAAAGTACTAAAAATATCTAAAAAAGACCCAAGCTAATATTAGCATTTGGGACTTATTGATGTCATTAAAAGACCATAGATAGAAGGTAGTTGAAGCCTTAGGACAAGTTGCTGTGTCTACCATTATCATGCCAAATGAGCTAGTACAGGTGATTAAAATTGGCAAGATTGGCCTAATTACTTTTTTTTATGTTGACTTACCCATAGAAGGAAGGGAACATAACCGACCCCTTTTCGTAAAGGCTAAAATAAATGGGAAAAAGATAGGGTGTCCCATGGTGGATGATGGTTCCTCACTATGTGTTTGCTTAGCTAAAATCTTGTCTAGTTTAGGAATTAAGAAAAAAGACTTGACCCCTTCAATTATCACTATCAAAGCATATGATGACATGCGGAGACAAGTTGAAGGCTCCTTCATTACTAAGGTTCAAGTTGGCCCAATCGTGGATGAGGTAAAATTCATTATGTTCGATATCCTAGCTACATTCTCTATTCTATTAGGGAGACCTTGGTTTTATAAACTTGGAGGAGTTCCCTCTACCTTTCATTAAATGATCAAGTTCCCATATAAAGGCAACATTATTACCATAAAGGCTGAAATCAATCATGTAGTTTTTATACTAGCTATCGCTAATTAGCCTTTCACTGGATTTTATGTTACTAGAATTTATGAAGACTACATGGACCCTGTGGTGTCTAAAATGAAGAAAAGGATAGACTTCTTCTCTAGTGCTGGTTTAGGGAAGAATTTACAAGGTATAATTAAACCATTACAACCCTACACTCAAAATGATTCAAGAGGACTGGGGTATGATCCAATTGAAGAGGGGAACCTAAAGAAAGGGAATACTTTGGAGATTATTTTGTCAAACAATATATTACAAGGTATGATGGAACTCCAAAACCAACAATAGTAGACAGGTGCTACAAGTCGGGCTTTGAGATCTTTACAGATGTTGTTGATTGGGAATCAGGCCACCTCACTCAGATCTAATGGATAGAGGGAGTCTTTCCTAAGCCTTAAGCAGTTGAAACAATCTACCCCAGCTCTCCTGAGAATGTGTCTGATGTAGAGTCTGATTTACTTATTGATGAAATGTATCTTTGTAACCTCTTTGTGGCAAACAATTTTCTTTCCAATAGAATGAGCAAAGAGTTTGCTTATTTGTATGATGTTTCTCTTGATGGTAGCATGCATCCAAGCAATCATTACATGAGCATTTTTGACATTAATTGAATTAAAACTAATTTGTTTAATCTTAGCACAAATGAACAACCTAAAAAAGTATTAATTGCTTATAATACTACTGTTGATGAAATAAAAAAATTTGAGAGATTACTAAAAAATATAAAAAATCTTTGCTTGGAGTTATGAGGACATGCCAAGCATTGATCATGAAATTGCTAAACACTCGATACCAATATATCATCACATTATTCCTGTCTGACAAAAGCTTAGAAGGATGAGACCCGAGTAGGTAGAAAAGGTAAATGAGGAAGTTGTCAAGTTACTCGAAGCCATGTTCATTAAAGAAATTGTCTTCCCTATATGGGTAGCCAATGTAGTTCTAGTACTTAAGAAGCATGGAAGGCTTCGAATGTGTGTTGATTATCGAGACCTGAACAACGCATGCCTTAAGGATGATTTTCCTTTACCCCATATTGATGTACTAGTTCATAGTGCAGCTATGGGTGCCATGTACTCATTTGTTGATGGATTTTTAGGGTACAACAAGATCTTAATTAAGGTGATTGACAAAAACAAAACTACCCTTATAACTAAATAGGGGACATATTGCTATAAGTTGATGTCTTTCAGACTAAAGAACGTAGGACCAACTTACTAATAGATGCCCACCAAACTTTTCCATAACATGATACATAAAGAAGCTAAGGTCTATAAAGATGATATGATGGTAAAGTTTACTAAAAGGGAAGGACACTTCGAAGCATTGGAAAAGTTCTTCCAAAGATTAAACCAATTCAACATAAGGCTCAACCCCAAGAAGTGTGTTTTTAGAGTCACATTAAGAAAGTTGTTAGGATTCACGGTAAGTAGAAATGGGATTGAAGTAGACCCAAACAAGGTATAAGTGATCTTGGAAATGCCTGCACTTAGATCAGAAAAGGAAGTTAGAGGATTTCTGGGTAAACTTTAGTATATCAGCTAGTTCATAGCCAAAATTAGATAGGTTTGTGAGCCTATATTCAACTTAGTACACAAAAGATAACCAAAGGAATAGAAAAAAAAATATTGAGTAAACTTTTCAAACCATCAAGCAATACATAACCAAACCTCCTATCTTAAGACCACCAAAGCACAAAAAATCCCTAATCTTATAACCAGCAGTTGAAGAATCTTCCATAAGAGCTCTAATCGAACAAGCAGATGAATCTAGGGTAGAAAATGCAGTTTATTACATAAGTAAAGAATTACTCCCATATGAATAGTAGTATGCAAAAGTGGAAAAGATATGTTTAGGAGTAATTTAGGTCTCCAAACAAATTATGCCACTACTTTCAATCATACAAACTAGAGGCAGCAGCAAAATATGATCCCTTCAGATAGTTGTAAGCTACACCTTTTCTAATTTGTAAGATAGGTTGCTGGATCCTATTTCTACAAGATTTAACATTTCTTATGTCACTGAGAAGATTATTAAGGGCCGAGCAGTTGTTGAATTCCTAGTACAACACCCAATTGATGGAAAGCAAAAAGAATTTGAGTTTCTAGATGAACACTTGGGGGTAATCTCCTAAAACGGATGCCAAATGTTCTTTGATGGAGCTGTAAACTAAAAAGGAGCATGAGTTAATGTATTTCTCATCAATCCAAAAGGTGACTAGATGTCCTTAGCTAAGAAGTTTAAATTCCATACAACTAATAATTTAGTAGAATGTGAAGCATACATTTACGGCCTCGAAACCTTATATCAGCTGGGGGCAAAAGTAATTGATGTATATAGGGATTCTATGCTAGTCATACAATAAGTAAAAGATAACTAAGAGACCAAGGATGATAATTTAAGCAAGTATGTAAGAATACTCATATATCTATCAGAAGGATTTAACCAAAGCATTTTCCATCACATCTCTAGAGAGTAAAACAAATTTGCAGATACCCAAGCCACTTTTATGTTAGTATCGAACCTCATAAAAAATGGTTTGCCTAAACCCATGTACTTTAACAAATTGAGTTTTCCCATATATATAGGTATAGTTAGCACTACAGCTAAACAAACTAATATCAATTTACTCTGGTACCATGACATCCAATTTTTCCTAGAAATTGGACAGTATTTAGATCATACAACTGAAAAAGATAAAAGGGTCCTATAGAATCTATCATCACAAATCATTCCATATAAAGGGATGTTGTACAAAAGTCAATTGGATGGTATTTAGCTTAGATGGGTGGACAAATTAAAGTCTCAAAAAAATACTCATAGAAGTCCACAAAATGAGTCTATGGTCCTCACGTAAATGGAAAAAACTTGGCAAAGAAGATCATGCAATTGGGATATTACTATTAGCCATAAAAATAGATTGCTATAACTTTCTTAGAAAATGTCACAAGTGCCAGATCAATGGGAACCTAAGTCACCTACCCTTTAATGGCTTGACCAATTTTTCATCTCCTTTACCATTTTCAACATGGGGAATAGACATAATAGGGGAAATAAGGCTAGCTGTTAGAGGGCATAGATACATAGTTGTGGTGATTGATTACTTCTCAAAATGGATTGAATTAGGGGAAAAATAAATGGTGAAATTTATTGAAAGAAACATCATCTGCAGGTATAGATTACCACGAAAAGTCATCACAAATAATAGAGTAAAATTCCAAGGCAAAACTAGAGAGCTGTTGCAAAAATACAAAATTGGGCATCACAAGTTTTCTCTATACCGGCCTTAAGCTAATGGGACAGTGGAAGTAACAAATAATAATATCAAGAAATTTTTGCAAAAAATGATAGTTACTTACAAGGATTAGGTAGACATGTTACCTTTTGTGTTATATGGATATAGAACAACTATCAAGATGTCTACACAACCCATGCCTTATTCATTGGTTTAAGAAATGCAATCAGTGTTGCCAATAGAAATTAAAGTTCCTTCACTCAAGGTTATGCTAGAAGCAGAAATATTAGAAGCAGAATGGGCTAGAAACATATATGAAGGGCTGGCATTGATTGAAGAAAAATGACTTAAAGCTCTTTATCATATGTAATTGTACCAGAAGAGGATTGCTAGAGCTTACAATAAGAAAATCAAGCCTAGGCCCATACAAAAAGGTGATTTGGTGCTAAAACAAACCAAGCCTTTATTATCAGATCCAAAGAGAAAGTTCAAGCCTAATTGGGAAGGTCCATACTTGGTTAAAGAGACATTCAAACATAGAAGTGTTAAGATCTCAGATTTAAAAGGCAATAAATTATCAAAACCTGTCAACATGGATGAGCTTAAAAAGTATTTCTGCTAAAAAAAAGAAAAAGAAATCCGCTAAGTTGAAAACCTGAATAGGGCGGCTTAGGCAAAGTTAAGACACCTCGATGAGGTGAAAACCTATTAGGCACTTCATGTAGAAGTTAGGGGATTTGAGAGAGAATGTCCAATAAAGAAAACCTTTTTAAGGCTAATTAGTAATGACAATATCATTAATGGGGAATTAATACATTTACCAAGATTAAGTAGCTTAGTTTCAAATGCAATTGATAGCAAGAATGCTTTATTCATGATAATTGATATGCAAGCTTCCATTCAATAAGAAACATCAAACAAGTAACTAAACTTTAAATAACGTTTAAATATATCTTTTCTTTTCAAACATAGAAGTTTTATCCTTATATTTTCTCTTTAGTCCTATTGTCTCTAAATGTACTTAGAATCCATTCTTTATAATCATCACTTGTATTTTATGTTAGCTGTATGATCAAGCACATCTCTCAGTATAGCACAACACTTCTATAGGTCAAGAAATGAATGCAAGAAATGTCAGGTTAAAAGTCTACCTTGAAATCCTAAAGGTTTAGAAGGGATCCTTTGCAATAGACCAAATTGTTGTTGGATCCGAGAAAGGGTATAAAATGTAGCATGCCTCAATCCTATCAAGGGAACAAAACCTAAATGACAAGATAAAGAAAAATGGGTGATCTTTCACTAAGGACATCTCTATCGAATTGCAATAATAGCTTTGAACCATTTAGTCTATTGATCACGAATATCAAATCTCTTCTGAAGCTTCTTCTCACAATAATAATTTGAAGCATATTTCACACAAAGCCTTTTAGGAGGAGGTACAATCAATCCCAGTTTCTTTTATAACCAAATATATAAAAAAAAGAAGTCATTCGGATGGAAAATCCATAAAGGACCACTTAAGTAAAAATTAGGCAAGCCCACTAGTGTGAAAACTCTCACAGTTGCACTAGGCAAAAGTTAAGGTTACAAAAAAAAAGCGCTAGAGGGAAAACCCACAAGGGCTCTCTATGCATACTTGTAAAAGAAGCAAACTCCCAGCTACAAAGTCAATGTCCCTTTTCTTCAAAGCATCTAATCCTTGAATGGTTTTAGCTAGAAGGACACCAAAAGGATTATAGCTAGAATGTATTTCAATCAAAAGTTAAAGAACCTTGGATTCACAAAGCCTATCCTTGAAAGTAGCTGCCAACCAATTTCCAAGGACACATAGCAACATGCACTTCGCCCATACCATAGAGTTGATAGAGAACTTGTAAACAAAGTCTAAAATTACTTGTAAAGAGATAGAGGGCCCACACCTAAAATTATTTTTTGAGCCATAAAAGGAGAAATATCCAAAGCAAGGATGATATCCATAGGATAATCCTCCTTAGAAGAAGAAAGAACTAACAAATCATTTGGACCAATAAGAAAATTCTAGAGGGTAGCAAATTCCTCCAGAGTTGGGGTAATTTCCTAATGATTGAAGACAAACAGATAGAAAATGAAGTCCTAATATTACACAAAAACATTCAAAAAATTTTGGTCAATCTTTACTTTTCTCAAGAATTTGACGCCAGAATAGGGAGCAAGGATGTTTGAAAATCCAAGAAAGCTTTGATTCCAGTATTTTAGACAATTGTTGATTGAAGGAGAGAGACATGGTGAAGTATGGCATAAACAAAGAAGAAAGGAAGTATTTACAGACCCCAATTCTCACCATTCCTTTTCTTACTAAGACAAAGAATCCAAAATATGTAAGGAAGTCCGCACAGAGCTCGAAACATCCAAAGTTAATGTTATGGTCCACATAGACTAATTAAGATAGGTCTGTAATAAGGCCTGCTACCAATCAAAAGAAATGTCCACATGGACCTTAGTGTACCAGGTCTCTATGGACTTAAAACTATTAATCATCTCCAAAGTAAGTCTTACTACAAAAAAAAACACTCATTTGATGAAATGTTGTTCAATTATGGGTAGTGACATCAACTATTAAACAGTTGTATGAAAAAATGCAAAAATTATATTCAAAATGAAAGATTATTTAGATTTGTATATACCAAAGTTGAGCCTATGCATAAGAGAAAAAATAAAGATTGCCATCTATTTTACTCTTCAGCATCGTCCTCACCCTTAGTATCTTCATCATTAGTCGAGAGCACCAGCTTTTCAAAAATCTTCAAGGCTTTTAATTTTTTTCTGGTCACATGAAGAGTAGCAAACCACCTTAACAACTCACTTTATAAAAGAATGAAGGATCAATACATGACATACATACATATATGGACACTCGTATAAACTAACCATTACAAGAAATTGCTTATCAAAAGGAGTCGAGTCTCATCAACCATAGCCCTTCTGAAAATCTCTACCATGTGAGTTATCCTCTTTATCATAGCTCTCTTTACCTATCCAAATCAAAATAAAAGGTCTCACATCAAGTCAAAAACAACACAATAAGCATGTAAAAAGTATCATACCAGTGTGGTGTTCTTTAGCTCAAAGGTAACTAGCCAGTTGTCTTCAATGTGAATGTAAGAAAAGGATAGGTCTCTATCCACACCATAGCATATATAGCTTAGCTCTAGTATGTTAATCAATATGCCCATAACTTTATCAAAAAGTGATGGCTAACTAGCAGGCAGAGTAGAAGCTCTACTTCTAGCAGTATGAGCAGGAGGAGGTGAAAATTAAGAACTAGGAGAACTAAGAACAATTCTCACCCTTTTCCTTAACAAGGAAGGTCCTGCTTTTTAAAAGGCAGCAGTAGGCTACAACATAACACATAGTTAAAATATGTTTTCAAA
>CANXYI011875664.1:0-12335 GCA_948208565.1 Hura crepitans | reverse complement strand
AACCGACTCTACATAATCCATGCATCCATTTTATTCCCCATTTTTTCTTCTAATTCCATTTTTAACCTCATGGAAAATTAGACCAAAAGTTAGGATGTGACAGTAATCAAGTTAAATTTTGTAAAATTGATAATATGCCCTAGTTTACATAATATGCTTATATGAGTAATTATGGGTTAACTACTTATTTATGTGTAATTAATAACATGAAATGTAAGTCTGAAAAATCTTGGTATTATGAATAGTACTTGTCAGGACGTGAATAATGTTTTTTAGGGTCAGGTTGTGCTAATCTTACTAAATGGAAGTATTAATTATAACATAATTTTAGTTGACATTTGAAGTCAAATCAAAATTGTTTAGGTGGTTAAAAATGGCATTTAAATTTTACAGCAACGTCACATGAATAGTGATATAGTTTTAGCAGAAGCATAAAATAATTAAAAAGTTGGTAAGAAAATTCCAAGATTAGTACAACTTAAAACTCAAAACTTCTAATTACCTTGTTGGCACTAAAATTGGAATTTTTTGAGATTGAGAAGTATTTTTACTAAATTTGATTAACATTAAAAACTAAGTTTTTAATTTGTTTTTTGCATTTTTTGAGCATGAATTTTTAGAGCCTTTTGAGGTTTTATTTATAGATAATTATAGGTTTCTCATATGTCAAAAATAAGGCAAAAAAATAAAAAAAAAGAGTTATAAAAGGGGTAAAAATGAGTCAAAGGATGAATAATGTCATTCTCTTCCCCATTTTGAGCAGCCAATTCCCCAAAGAGAGAAGCCACCATTTTTTTGGCTTCCCTCTACCATTTTAAGCATAATTTATTCTATTTGAGACTTGATTCCATGCCTCCATGACCTCATGACGTGGTTTTTACCTTAAAATTCATATAAAAATCGAAGAAAAAGCTTTATTTAGGGCCTTCATGAATAGTAACAAGAATTTTTTTTGGTGAGTTTTTTATCCCAACTTTTTTATATGTTCCTTAGGTTTCCAAAAGTAATTATATGTGGTCAAGTTAATTATTGAATGGATATTTGATTTTATATAGATTTTAACGAAATGATTCTATAACCTATATTTGAGAAAATCGACAAATCATAAGATAAAGGGCAAATAAAGGTATAGGAAAAACTCGAGAGTGTACTACGACCATCTTAGTTTGTGTAATTAGATTAATTTATGTGAATTTGATGAAAAGCCCTAAATTACATATTATGGTTATATTAGGAATTTTATGTTAAATGTTACATTTATGTGTAATTAATGGCAGTAATTGTGCTATATGATGAATAGTATGTATGATGATACATTTATAATATTTGAATTATGTATGAAATGATAAAGAAGCCATATTATGCCTATGGTTCTGATTTGTGCATAAGATGTGAAAATGCCTAATTAAGGGATTTAATGGTTTTATTCAAGTAAAATTGTAATGGTGATAGGAATTGATGTTATTATTATGGTAGATATGATTATGGATGTTTATAATGCTTGATGTGCATAAAGAGTGTACATTATGTTGCTATGTATAAATATGAGTATTTGATGTATTAAGTATGTTAATGACATAAATCCATGTTGTAAGTTTATGTTTGGATATACATCATGAATAAGCATAATTTAAGTTATATATAGTGGATGCATAGTAGAGAATAGAGGCATTATGATCATAAAAGAATAAATGATGACTTAAATATTTAAGTATATGGTATAAGATGAATGAATGCATGTATGATGCATTATATGATGCTTTGGCTGAATAGCCTAATGACATAAATTATGGATGTGCAAGCTTACATTTATGGTTGTCAAGGGAAATGCAAGAAAATGAATATGATAGTGTGTGAATTACATTTATGGCATAATGAAAATGATTATGATGCATAATAAGTATATGTACTGAATGGTCCTATATGTGGCAATAATACGGTTGGAATGTATTATGTGCCTATATGAGGTATTACTCTACCATGTAATGTCGTGATGCATTTTGTGATAAGTATTAAGCATAATGCATCTTGAATGAGCATGTGCGATAAAATGAATGAATATGGTAATTCTATGAATTAAAGAATCATATAATTTTTATAAGATGATAAATGTAATTTTATTGATATATGAGGTATGTCGGTTAATATTTGGTAACGAGAAGTGGGTAAAAGCATGATGTAAAATTACTTGATCACTAAAATGGGAATTATGACATATTTTTTGGTTTAGTGAATTTTTGTCCAAACCAAAGTAATCAAAAGCTATAATAACCTTAAATAAGATGGTGGAACTAAAAATTAACTATTAATAGTCCAAATGAGAAATAAACTAGTATAGATAGGTTGGTTGGTCAATTAGGGTGTTTTATAGTAGCTATTAGGGCACCTTGATATCTTGATACATTTTGTCAATAAGTCCACTAAAGGTATAGCCTATGGACTTTTATATTTTCAGTCTTTGGAACTATATGGGTGCAACCACTACAAAGGTCTATTAGGCCACTGCACATACTCCTATGCTAGTGTAGCAGTTGATAAGGTCTAGAAGGGCCACTACACACTCATATTGGTGCAACAACCATAAGGTCCATAATGAGGGCCACTGGATATTATTATCTCATTATCCATAGGAAAATTGTTTTTACTCTAAAATTGGTAGAATAAATTAAATTTAATGTAGTTTAATCAATAAATACATAATGATGTTAAAATGGCATGATCTTATACATAGTGTATGGTATTGGATGAGTATTGAGTATGTTTATGTAATGTAAATGTATTTATATATGCTATGGCTAATGTGGCATATAAAGTAATATTATGAATGATTGTGTTCATTTATATTATATATTATGTAATAAAGGTGTAAATGTATAAGTAAATTTGATTACACCACTAAGCTATTGCTTAGCACATCGTTTGTTTTGCGATGCATAGGTAAAGGGACAAGTTGAGCATAAGCCTCAGGATTTCAAGTGTATTAAGAGAAGATTGCTTCTTTTGATATTATTTTTAGTTTTTGCATCTTAAATTTTATGATGTATAAGTTAAGCACTCATGTAATGCATATAATGGGAAGTAGGCCTAAACTATATTTAAAGTAATCTTTTTGAACTTTATGGTATGTAAAACCTCTTAAAATTGATTTTAATTTATTATGTTGTATGATATCTCTTCCTAAGTTTTTGATTGATTGATTGTGTTGATATGTGTTTTTGGAGTGATTAAAGGATCATAAAAGTGCGGAAAGTGATTTATAGAAGTGATGATTGATTTATAGGTTACTATTCATTTTCATGAAAGTGTCTTAGTATAGTTGTTATATTGCTAGATTTTTTACACAAAATATCTTGAAACTGAATTGTGATTGTGTTTTTGGGAAAATTTTTAGTAACCTTTATTTCTATAAGTATGGCATGTGATAAAATGTGTTTTCAAGCATAATAATGATTTTTTGAGAAAGGTTATTAAGTTCATATAATGCATTTGTGTGCACACTCTTAAGTTAGCTAGGCGAATGGACTGGGTAAGAGGTATTACATTTAGTGGTTTCAAAGCTCTAGTTTAGGCATTCCTACTTGACATATGAGTTCTTTATAATCTAAAGTGTGGATCACATAATTTATGATATTGAGGCTTATGACTTGTTCTCTTACCTATAAATAAGATGAGTGCCTCGGCACATCACAATAAGGAGGAAGTCGAGAGTCATACTTTGCTGAGGGTAGAATCAGAGGCCACTAAAGTTGCATCTGCTATGGGGTATGCACCATCAACAGCCCAAGCTCTACCAATATTTTTTGCAGTAGATGTTACTTCTATTGAGATAAGAGCTACTGCTCTACCACCAACACAGCATCCATAAGTTCCATTAGCACATCATAAAACTTATCCCGAGAGAGTTAAGAAAATAGGAGCCAAGGATTTCAAGGTAGAAGGCAAGATAGAGCCTAGGAAGGCAAAGTACTGGTTGGATCATACAAAAAAGATTATGAAGCATATGAGGTACACTTAGAAGGAGAGAGTAATATATACCACATCACTCTTATAGGAAGAGGCATCAAAGTGGTGGGAAGGTTCGATTGAGTACAAAATAGAGGAGGAGATTACATGGGATTTCTTTCTACCAAAATTCCATAAGAAGTACATCCTAGAGGATTATCTAAATGATAAAAAAATAGCAATTTATAACTTTAAGTAAGAACAGAAGTCCCTCAAAGAGTATGAGAAGGAGTTTACCATTTTAAGTAGATATATAAAAAAAGACCATACCCACTGAAGCTGACAAGTGCAATCGGTTTAAGAAAGGCTTACATGCAATGATTGTGTTTTGAGGCCACAGGAATAGTGCCATAAGGTTCAAGAAGTGCACCTAAGGTGCCAAGTCACCTGCACGAGTATCGAGGTAGTAGGATAGGTCATAAAACTTTGAGGAGCCTTAATTTCATGAAATAAGCAAAATTTTAAAAATTAGCAAAACCAACAATTCATTTTAGACTAAAAGCTAGCCATTGGGGCAATAAAAATTTTTTAGGCTAGGACTAACCTAGGATGTGCTTAGTGGACCCAAAAATAGTGGACCCTGAAACTTTAAAATTACACTGAGTCCAATGGTGAAAGAATTTTTGAAATCAGAGGTTATTTGCAAATTCTCAAAATTTTTGAGGTCAGCATGCAAATTAAGGCAGTTTGAAAACTACCTTGTCAATGGAATTTGGCCACAAAAATTTATGAGTAGGTAGAGGGGATTAAAATAGGAATTTTAAAACTAACGGTGTAATTTTTAGAGGTCTGAGTGAATTTTTTTTGAATTTTCAAAGTTTGCTAGAAAATCGAGATGGTTTAAGAATTTTTAGGACAACTTTGAGGTGTTAAGATGGGGCCCACAATAATGCCAAGTGGCTTAGCCTACTTGCCATGTGGCAAAGGGGCTATGACAAGTGGATTTCCACTTGTTCACAACAAAACTCATTTTCCCCTTTCATGTTGCCTGATCGACGCCACTCTCACTTTTCTCAAGCCATATCTTCTTACTCCAATGAACAAATGAGGTAATTCCAATGGCTAAAAATTCCTCTAGATGTTAGGCACTATAAGGAATAAGAATCAGGCCAAAAGGGGCTATAATTTGGGAAAAAAAATCAAACAAGAGGACTAGTTCAAAACAGTCTAGAATAGTGTGTGTATGGTGAGTTTTGAGCAATTCCTCCCTTTCTCTTTTACTTTTTAGTTTCCAATTGATGCTAGGATGTACCTAAGACATGTATGTGTGTGTATGTGGCATTGGTGGCCATTGGATGGTAATTGGTGGCTTAAGGAGGAAGAATAAGTTCACCATGAAAGTTGGAAATTGGGCTAGTAGCATCAGCAAGGTGGAGATAGCACCTTCAAAGTGACATGTAAATGGACTTTTAGCTTTATGTGTATGGGTGCTTAGGCTAGTGAACATAGACTTAGGAAGGCTAGAATGATGTGATTAAAGTTGATTTCTTTCTTGGTGAGGTTTATTTCCTTAAATATTTAGTGGAATTGAGCATGTGTTCTTACTGTTTGCTTATTTTGGCCTTACAAGCTTGCTGGAATTTGCTGCTTATGATTGTTTAAGTGAGTAAATTGCTCCCTAAGATGAATTTGGGATGTATTAGGCATACTAGGATAGGAATTAAGTGAAATTGAGTAAGGGAATCACCATTGATTATGTATTTTTGCTTGTACCCGTGGCCTATAATAGGTGGTTTCTAAGAAAAGTTATTTTGTGCCTGAGCTAAATCAGCTTAGAATGAGATGTTTAAGATCATAATTGAGTCCATCGCATGGAAATATGGTTGAATATAGTGATCATGTGTAAAAAAAGGAAAATTGAGTCCATATCCTCTAAGCACTCGAAAGTATTAGTTATGGCATGTTGAATTGAAATTGTAAGTTGTCAAGTGTTATTAAGCATATTATTTTAGCTTGATTATTAACAAGAAATAGCTATGGAATTAGCTAAGTATATGACATAGTAATATCATAATGTACACTTAAAAATATGCCTTTAAATGGCTAAGAAAATTTTAGCCTAAAACACATAAGTAAAGCTTAAGATAATGAGTTAAAAAGTGGCTTAAATAAGCTACTAAATTGAATATTAATTTTGCCTTTAAGAGGCTAGAATTGAGTTATAGTTTGGTCATAGTGTTAGCCCAGTTTCAATTAGCTTTGGTGCCTATGTTTTGGCCATGGAATTAGCCCAGTTGGCAATGCCTTCGTGCCTAAATTTTGGCCATGGAATAAGTCTACTTATAGTTGGCCTAATGCCTAGTAAAGTATTAAAAAGAATAGTGAAAACTGAATTGAATTTGGACTTAAAATAGTCCCAGAAAATCTGACATCCAAAAGTGGTCAAAATGACCTATAACTATCTAGTTGACCTCTACCTGAACCAAAAATGTCACTGGATAGAAAGTATTCCCTTTTTAAGTGGAAATGCCATGACAAAATATAACATATATTACCTTGAATATTGCCACAATCAAACTTAAGTTTTTTTCATGGAAATTTACTCGATAGAGCCAAAAAATGGCTATACCAGTTTGAATAAAATTTTAATGTATAAGATAAAATTCTTAACTATCTAATTTTTAAACTTAAATATTATAAGAATAATTTTAGCTAATAAATGAAGCTAAATTAAGCTACTTGGCCATTTTTTAGATACCCACTAGATGGGTTGACTAGTCAACTAAGGGTTTTGCAGCTGCTAGTTCATTAAGGGCTAGAAAAGTCTATAAACTAATCTCAATTATGTCACCCAGTTATTGATGGTATTCATTAGTGGCTGGAGAGGTCTACGGATTAATCTACATTATGTCACCTAGTTCTTAATGATTATTTGTGGCTAGGGAGGCTTACAAGTTGATCTCTATTATGTTATGCAGTTATCTTTATTTGTGGTTGGGGAGGCCCACGAGCTGATCTCCATTATGCCACATAGTTACTTATGTCTTGGGAAGGTTAAAGCTGGTCTCTATTATGGCACACAAGCCAGTATAGCAGTATAGGTCTAGAATAGGGACCACTACACTAGTTATTTTCCCTCTAGATCCAGTGTCTTAAAGTGGCATCTTTCTAGTCGGGCTTGAGAATTAAATTAAGTAAATAATCTGATTGATTATGAGTACAAAAATTAAGCCTAATGGAATAGTATTTTCTAAGTTTCTGGAAAAAGGCAAGCTAAAGGGTATTTTGAACAGTTTGTATAGATGTGCTAGATCAGTCATAGTGAAGTAAATTAAGTAATAGGTAGAATAAATATTAAAGATGAGTTTAAGTTTATTTGAATGACTTTTTCTCATAAAGTAGTAAAAATACAGTCAAAGGGTATTTTAGTCATTTTCCACATATAAGCAAATTTAAAGTGATATTTGTAAAGCATACTTGTTGAAAATAATAATACTAGATTTAAATGATTTATTTAAGCCAAAAATGTTATTTTTAGACCAGATAAATATCTTAGGGGTATTTTAGTAATTTTGGCACCTTAGTGAATAATTAAGTTAAATAATCAAGAATAATCATTCTTAAACTACTCAGATAAATTAATAATCTTATAACATGATTAAATTGCTTTAAGTTCACCACTAAGTATCTCATATACTCAGCATAGTGGTTTTGGTGCGAAGGTACACTATAGCGAGACATGCCTCAAAAAGCAAGACGATAGTGATTCAGAGGATACAGGTGAAGACTTTGGATGAAATTATTATACAATTAGATATCCATGTACTTAGGTGGGGAAATGGGTAAGAAAATGTATATAAGCTTTGTAAATGTAAATTAATTAAGTGAATATAACCTACTAATGTAAATTAAGTATTTCTATACATGTTCTTTGGTGAATGTATGATTATGTTATTGATGTTAATGTGAGCTTAAGTCTTTATATTTATGCATGTTTATCTATGGTCTGAGGCCTGAGTTTGATGTATGCTTAGGCTAATATTAGGCTAAATATAGGTGACCAGATGGGCTTAGGTGTCTTGATTTGATTATAAAAGTGTTAAATGAGAATGTTGAAAATTTTGGGATAGGACCCGGGCAGCTATTATAGTACCAAATTTTTAGGTGACATCTTAGTGTGATTAGTTTTCCTCTATAATAACTAAGTAAGATTGTTTCCAACCTAAAGAGATTATAAGAACTGACTAGATTGATTTTAAAGTTAGATTAATTGATCTAGAGTGAAATGGATAGAAGTTAAATGAATGACCTTAGGGAAAATTTTAGGTTGGGTGACCTGGCAAAAAGTGCATTGCTTATTGGGTTTCTTCAAGAATCTATTAAGAGGTGTCGCGTTTAGTGGTACTAGAGCAAAGTTTCAATGTTCCTTGGTAAAGTACATGGTTATCAAAGAGTTAAGTTCTAATTCCTCTGAACTATTACGCTGTCCGAGGCTAAGAAGGGAAAGTCTTCTATAACACAAAAATGACTGGTCTAGTTGCCCAAAGGAGGGTCTATAAAACCAATTGGTTTGATAATCGGAGTATATAGAGAACAAGTTCTATATCAGCATTTAAACCAAATTATGTTGCTCAGCAACTAAAGTTTAGAGTGACTGACTGATAACCGGTAGGAGAAACCCTATCCTAGTACTATGAAAAGTAGTACACAAAAAGATCTTATCAAATTTTTATAATATGTTGAGGAAATTATTTTTAATGACACATATACAGAATATAAAAGGTTTTGATAGGACTGAATGTAAAATCTAAACTAAAGACAGCTAGACTTCAAGAAGAGGGATTTGGCAATGTCAGTATTAGTTACATATGATAGAAAGAAAGGGTACTAGTAAGAAGAGACCTCTTTTAGAGAAAGAGGTAGAGAACTGTGGGATAGCCCAGTGTAGTACCTGATTGCTAAGATAAAGAGAGAAGGTCAGTTGTAGGCATAGTTTCAGTTTAGGTCCTAGTAATAAAGAGGGTACTAGGAGTGGATCACCCATGTGTGGCTTTTGTCAAGAGAGTCACTAAGAGTAGTGCAGAAGAGGGAAGTGAGAAGAATGTCTCCAATCTGGTGCTAAAGACCACTATAGTGAGAAAATGTCCTTAAGGACAAATATAGGATCTCAGACATAGATATCTAATGTTATACCCCAAGGTAGGGGTCAAAAATAGACTAAAGAAGAGTAGTCCACTGCTAGTCAAGGTATTAAAGTTAAGGCTTGCGCTTCAGCTAGGTAGTGTATAGTGAGATTGAAAAAGTGGCTGTAGCACTAGATGGTATGACTAATATATTGTTATTTAATGATTCAGTCTTGGCTTTGATAAATCCTTATTTAATGTCCTTATATGCATGTACTGCACTAGTACAGAGTAAATAGATAGGGCCTAAGCAATTGGATGTAGACATTGGGAACCCTATTGGGTGATGTGTGACTATGAATGGCATGTATAAAAGATGCCCCTAGTGATTTAGGGGTATGGATTGTTATTGGTCTGACTAAGTTGTATGTCAATAATTGAGGTAATCCTAAGATAGATTAGTTTATTAAGTATCAGGCTATAACTGAGGGTAACCATAGAAAGTTGACCCTCTAGAGTATACGAAGACTGTTAGAGATAGTGAATGGTGAGAGAAATCTTTGAGACAATTTTATCCTTGGTATTAGGATATAATAACTCTTTTAGGAGGAGAGAGACATGTTTGGCCTAAATTATTGATCAAACTAACTTAACTCTGATCTAGCATACCTATCAATTAAACCTTAGTTGTCTAATATATTTTTATTGAGTTACTAGAGTTAAGGAAACTGGATCTTGAAGTGGAGGTGCATCCTAGTATTGCCCCAATGCCTGTTGTTACTTATAGGATAGCATTTGTTGAAATAAAAGCACTAAGAGTATACTTGTAAGAGCTGTGTGATAAGGGTTTTATTAGACATAAAATAATTTCTCAGTAAGTGTTTAAGCTATATATGAGAAAGAATGATAGGTTGCTTAAGTTATACATTACCCTAAAGGTACTTGAACAGTGTGATTGTATAAGATCAATATCTCATGTTTAAGTGGACAATCTTCTTAATCATTAAGAGAGGCTGGTCTTTTTTCTTTTACAGTTGATTTAAGATTTGGATACTATCAGCTGAGGATTTAAGGAAGCTAATATTACTAAGATTGCTTCCAAGACCCAATAAGGACATTGTGATTCTTTGTTAATGACATTAGGGCACACTAATGCCTTAGCAATTTATGGATTATAGTGGGCAAAGCTTTTAGTTTTATATGGACTAGTGGTAATGGTGCTCTTAGATAATCTTTGATGTACTCTAGGAACCAAAAAGAGTATGAATAGTATTTGAGAGTTGTGATATAGACCTTAAAAGAAAGATAGTTATGTGCCTAACTCCATAATTGTGAATTGGGTAAATGAAGTTTTTCTTAAAGCCACTTAGTTTCAATAGAAAGAGTCAAAATTGGCCCCAGTAAAGGCAAGGCATTATTGGAATTGAAACCCTTTGGGAATGTAACTAAGATAAGAAATTTTTTGGGCATAATTGGTATTACAAAGGACTTATAAGAAGACCTTCATTATTGTTACTCATTTGACTGGTCTAATCAGAAAAGATGTAAGAGTGGTGAGAATAAGCACTATCAAGATAGTTTTGCTAAGTTAGAAACAAAGGTTGATAGAGCCTCCTATCCTGATTCAACTTGAACAAGGTAAGGACCTTGTTATGTGTAGTAAGGCTTCACTAAATAACTTTGTAGATGTTAATGTTGGGTGGAAAGGTAGTGGTTTGTGCTTCAAGATAATTGAAGCCATGAGAAAAGGATTATCTTACCCCTAATTTAGGGCTAGTTATCATAGTGGTTGTGATAAAACACGCGATGGCACTAACAGTCTAAAGAAAAATGTTGTATAGTTACAAATCATCAGAGTTTAAAATATTTCTTTACTTAAGAGAAAGGACTTAAGATAAAAAAGTTAGGTAGAGTTGATTCAGAATTTTGATTATTTGATTGACTACCTACCAGTAAAAGTTACTATGATAGTAGATGCTAAGTGTAGAGAATCTAGGGTAACCTTGAGAGAGCATAAATGTCAAGTTACCGGTTATTTCATAAGAGGTAGTAGTGGTTGAATTATAAGTGAAGTCAAATTTTAGATAGCAAATTGAAAATAATTAGAGGAGAGATAAGTAGATGGTTTAGATAATTAGCAAAGCCAAAGAGGGGAAGACCACAGGGTCTTAGTAGTCAGTGAGTAGTAGACTTATCAAATAAATTATGTACATTTTGTACAGGAAGATTTGAGTTATAGATGTTTAAGAAAATATATGAGTCTCCTCATTCCATGTATTCTAGGAGGAAAAATCTAAGGTTGGAAATTTTATTTCTGATGGCTTAGTATGGAAAGAAATATGGTAGAGTATGATATTAAGTACTTGATATGTTAGTAAGTAAAAGCTAGGCATTAGAGTCCTTTTAAATTATTGTATCCTACAGCTATGTTAAAATGAGAATAGAAAAGCTAACTCTGAGTTTTGTAATGAGTCCATTATTGAATAAAGGTAAATACAGTGGTGCATGAATAATTATTGATAGATAGTCAAGATAGTTCAAGTGACCTGATTAGAATGGATTAATTTTTAAACAAATTGGCTAGAATATTTGGTGATGAGCCTATCAGATTTCATATTGTGCCAGTGACTGTCACTTAGATAGAGATTTTGTTTTTCTTCCAGATTTTGGCAAAAGCTATAAGTAGCTTTAGGCATCAGACTAGCTCATCACCTAATTTATCATCATCAGTTTGATGGACAGTTAGAGAGGGTGATACAGATATCTTATCACATGTTGTGAGACCGTATTAGTAAGCTTATGGTTTTCTAATATATGTATATGCATATATTCTTGGCAAAGATTACCTATGATACCAGTGACTAGTTTAGTTTGAAAATGGACCTCTATGAGGCATTGTATGATAGAGAATGCAAGACCTTTCATGTTCATTTGAGATTTGAGATAAAAAAGTCTTCAGAGTAAGTTTTATTAAAGAGGCTAAAGGAAAGGAAAATGCATCAGAAAAAGGCTATAAGCAATATAGTTAGACAAGAATTATGTATTGACTTAAAGTAGGAAACTAATGAATATTCAGTTAAAGACAAAGGGTTCTAGTATTTTTTCCAAGGAAATAGGTGCAAAGGTCTAGGAAAAGGGTATTTAAGTCCCAGGTTATCAGACCTTACGAGAGTACTACTAGGGTCAAGACCTCTAGCATACATGCTTGCATTACAACCTGAGCTATAGGAAAACATAATGCTTTTTCTATTTTATGCTCAGGGGGTACAG
>CANXYI011875647.1:0-12644 GCA_948208565.1 Hura crepitans | reverse complement strand
AAATATGCCAACTCATGCATATGTAAACTAACACACATGCACACACCTTACATGGCTATTTCATCTATAATGCTTTCCCAAGCTTTAAACCTTTTTTTATATATCTCAATACCATACATCATATATACATGAACATATAATAGCATCTATGCACAAGCATCTCAATTCCATGCATAAGGTATATTTATGTACACACACATGCATTTCCATTTTCGTATGACATCAACAGAAATCTATGCCATTTATCTAGCATCATAAATCACCCCATCATAAATCACTTACATCATACATAACTATTAATTACCCATTATTGTATTAATTACCCATTTAGCTTGTTAATGGAATTTGTTACATATTATGGAATTTCTAAAAAACTACTTGTTTAAGTAATTTATATTGATTACATGTACTAAAAGAGTTGCAATGCACTCTTGAGACATGCTCATGCCTTGCTCTTACCATTATCTCAAGTTTTGTCAACTTCTTTAATTGCCTATTATAGATTCATTTGGTAAAAATTTGTAATCATGTGAGCAATAAAAATAAAAATGAACCATATAAAATGACACTTAGGCACTTGAGAAACCTAGGAAAAATATCAAATTTTGAAAAAAAAAACTTATTAGAAGAATTTTGGGTTGCTGTTCAATAAGGTAAAAAATTTGAACCAACTACTTTTTTCATGCAAATCAAGGTAGAAAATTACTTTTTAGGGTCATGGAGGCTTGGAAAGAAGGCTTAGATGAAAGAAATGGGTAAGAAATTTAGCTTGAGAAAGCTAAAAGTGGCTTTTCTCTCTCTTTAGGTGTCGGTCACTCTTTTGGCTCAAAGGAAGAAAATGACTTCTTCCTTTAACCAAGTTTGACCTTTTTATATAATATATGTTGTTTTTTTAGTTTTTACTAACTCATTTTTGACATTTAAGAGGTCCATAATTTTCCATAATTCAAGCCTAAAAAACCATTACAAATTTATGCTCAAAAAACATGAAAAATCGATTAAAAAAACAATTTTAAAGGTTACTCAATTTTAGTAAAATAACTTTCATATCTCTAAAAATTCCAATTATAGTGCCAACAGGCTAATTAGAATTTTTGATATCAAGTTGTATTAATCCTAAAATTTTTTTAGTATCTTTTTTAATATTTTATAGTTTAACTAAAACTAGGTCGATATTCATATGGCACTACCATATAATTTAACTATCATTTTCAAATTTCACCCAAAATTTTGTTATAATTAGTACTTCCATTCAATTGAATTAGTGTCCCTAGCCTCAGGAAAACACTATTTATGTCTCAAGAAGTACTATTCATAACACCAAGTTTTTTTTAGGTGTTACAAATATGATCTAAAAAAGCAAATAAAATCATAGAACTAATACACTTAAATTTCAACTATTACATACATATTAATTGTAATAATCCGTTTTAACTATTTTGATCACAATGTTGCCAACTTGGCTCTTATATAATTCTTGGATTTTTGAGACAAGCACAAGAAAAATTTAAAATTTTGGACAACCTCAATGTATTTTACAGCTTAGAAATTTAAAATTAATTACGAAAATTGCATTAAAAGAGTTTTACCATTTTTCATGTGCTATTTCTTTCTTTTACACCTCATTGTGTTATCATAAATGACAGTGATCCTTTTAAGCACACCACTAAGATATCCACACACTAATATTAAATGATAAGGAACTCAAAACCTTAGGGGTTGGTAAAGGTTTTGAGGCTGAGAAGAAGAGATATAGAATTTAGCTCCGTAAGTAAGAACTTATCTATCACAGAGAGTAGAATGATTAACCAATTTTGGCTAGCTTTTAAAATGTGTATTTATAACCTTTTTGCTCCATTAGGTTAAGCTTTAATCATATTAAAATTTAATAGAAAAAGGCCTTTTAGAAGCCTATCATATGGGCCACTTAAAGTGCTATATGGCTTATTGATGGGCCAATGCTTATGAGCTTCGCTTTCAGCAGGCAATTAGGGCACCTTTGTAACACCCGATAGTCTTGGGTCATGTATAATGGACCCTAAGGTTAAGAATAGTAACACTTAAGGGATGAATATGCTTTTCTTACTAAATAAAAATATATGAGTGGTATAGGTTGGGTTTACATTTTGGTAAGAAAATAAGGTCAATTGGATAGTTAATGACTGATAAGAAGTGTAGTTGTGATTAGTGTTCTCTTAAGAGTAAATAGTGTTTTTAGGATTCAAATCATTAAAATAATTATGGGTGAAGTTTAAAGTAAACATAAAGTCATTTAAGTGGTTAAAAATACATTTAAATTTTTTTTACAATGATGTCCCTAGAATAGTGACTTACTTTAAGCTAAATGATAAAATATTTGGTTTGAGCTCAAAATAACTCGAGAATAGCATGACTTAATGCTAAAAAATCACAAATAGGCTAATGGAAATAGAAATAGAATTTTTTAACATTAATAAGTAATTTAACAAATTTAATTAAGATTATAAATGTTTAATTAAATTAGCTCGTTTCGACTTTTAATTATAGTTTTCTTGAGACATATGAATTATGTATTATCCTAGTTAATGGCAGAAAAAGAGAAATAAATTTACAAATCAAAATGATTGAATTGATTTTTAGAAGAAAAATGGGTAAATTTAATGTGAGCCTTTAGATTAACCAAGTGGCACACATTTAACCCTTTGTTACATTTTATAAATAAGTGCTTTATTTGAATTAAAACACAAAAACTCCTTCTTCTCTTTGGTGAGATGATGCCATTAACAAATAATCTCACCATTTTCTTTTTCTTCCTTCAACCATAAAATCACATATATAAAAAGCCAAATTTCACCACAAAATGAACTTCCACCACCTCTAGTTTACTATTGTAAGGAGAAAATTATCAAAATAAGGGTAATTTTAGAGTTCACAACTTAAGGGAAAAATGCCACTTGTGTTACTAAATATTTAAATCTTTGATTTTTTATTTTTTAAGATGTAATTTAATGCCAATTAAGTTTTCATATAATCAATTTTAAGTTTGGAGCAGCTTAGGAATTTATATGAATTTCTTTAACTCTTAACCTATTATTTTTGTAAAGAAAAGTGGTGAATTGCAAGGGAAAAGGAAAGAAATGGCTTATAGATCCTAAGTTGATGCCAATTGAAGTGTTTGTAAGTGTATTAAATGATTTATATGTGAAGTTGCATCACTTTTTATAATACGACTATGTGTCCATGTCTATGTATTAGGTAACATATGAATCCATGCATAAGTTTATGTTTAGTTGATAAACTAATGGTCTTAATTACATAATTCAAATATATTTAGAAAAATAAATAAATTGGAAAATAATAAGGTAGTGTATGGCTATATGTGGTTGAATGGTATAATAAACATGTATGTGAGTTATATGTGTGATATAATGGTGATTATGAGTAATAGATTAGTTAATTGGAGGAAGAAATAGCAATTTACTTAGAACTAAATGAATTAGCTAATAAACTTATATGGTCAAATGTATGAGAGTGTATGGACATGTGTATGTGTAAGCATATTATGAATTAAAGATGTGAATACTCACTATATGTGATGAAAATTCTAGAAAAAGAACTATGCATAATGTAAAGACTTGGCTATGCTCATCCTAAAGTGAAATGGTTAGTAATGAAAATGGAATGGCATAAAAGCATATGTCATAATAGTGTAACATAATAAATTATATGAGCTAGGAAGTATGAACATGTAATAATAATGACATCTTGATTAATTAAGCAAATAAGATAAGTGGGAAGGTTTAAAAAGATGATCATGAAATTAATCCTTAACCTAACAATGTGATGATAAAAATGTATATGTGGAATTAAACAAAATATAATTAAAGCCTATATGAGTCGAACAACCTAAACTTGATAATTTGATATCAACTAAGGTGTTTAGTAGCTACTAAGACACTGTGGTGTCACATTATATGGGTGTATCAACAATAAGGTCTAATAGGGCCGCTGTACATGTTTATATTTATATATTATGCTAGTGTAGTGGTAGTAAGGTCTAGAAAGGCTACTACACATGTTTATATTTACATATTACACTAATGTAGCAATAGCAAGGTTCTATAGAGCTATTTCACACACATGTTATACTGGTGTAGCGGCAATAAGGTTCAGGAGGGAACTACATAATTACCTTTACTAGTGTAGCCATAATAAGGTCTAAAATGTGTACTGTTGCACACTTAAGAGACCTATATGGTTGAGATCTCGATATCTAGTGTTAGATTTTGTGTCTCATGAATATTTGCTAATTAAATGAATAATGGGATTAAATACAGTTAAATAGGAGTAATATGAAGGACAATGTAGTAGTAGTGTAATAACTAAAGAAAAAGGTAAACAACTTAAACAAGAGTAAAAATATTTGCATGTATTTATCTTAAAGTTTGCATTGCCTAAATATATATATGTATGCTTTTGTTTGTTTTCTTAATATATATTTCATTGAATACACCACCAAGCATTATGCCTAGTGTATCATATTTTGACATATAGGTAGAACATAGCCAGTTGCAGTTCAGCCTCGACATTGCAATGTAGTAGTCAAGCCTCTCCTTTTAGGTATACTTTTTACATCTCATGTTATAGTGTGTATTAATATAGATGGCACTCATATGTAAGTAGGGTGTAGGGTCTAAACCAAGTTTGCATCAATTTTTCTATGTTAATAACCTCATGTATATTTAATGTAAACATATATGTGTGTAATGATGTTTAAAATTGATAAGGTTTTCAACTTGATGATGCTAAGTGATAACTAGATTAGCTGACTATGTTCAGTAGATCAAAAGGATCTAGAGGTGGGAATTATTGTGTATGTATATATAGAAGTGTGTTTTCTATAGTTTACTATTTGGGTAGTGTCTTCATTCAGCTATTATGCTGTCGAAATTTTGACATGAATTATTTGAAATATGTTTTTAATTGGTCTCAAAAGGTTAAATATCAAATGTTCAAAATTTAGTTTGCTTTTTATAATACAAATGATAATCAAATAAATAATGGTTGAGAAAATGGAAATTAATTAGATATGGTTATGTGTCATTCCTTTTTTGGGTCTAGCAATCGGATCAGGTAAGGGGTGCCACGTATCAGAGTAGGTTTAGGCATTCCTCAATATATAGGATTACATATGAGTGCTTTAGGTTTTAAGGTTATTTTTTATCCAAAACTACAATGCTAGAGGCCGATTGTTGTTTTTTTGACATATCTTAAAGATGTCAAAATCAACATTACTAGATGGTCAAGAAGAGGTGGAAAGTATGCACTAACAATAGTTAATAAAAAAGCTAGTAGATAGACTCCAATACCTAGTGATGCTTTATAGCTAGCTCAAGGGCAACTAGTACTACTTCAATAAATGGTAGATTAACATAGACAAGCCACTGCCATAGCAAATCCACCTCCACCATTAGTAGAACCACCTTTACAATTGTAAGCTTCCCAAAAGAATATTTATAAAGAATTAAAAAAATGGATGCTAAAGATTTAAAGGGTGTAGAACTAGATAATGCAATTGTATTAGAATATTGGCTTGAAATAACCATTAAAATTTTACAATAGTTGAGATTCACATAGAGGAAAATTTAATTTGTGTAATGACTCTGCTATCGGAGGAAGTATTTAGATGGTGGGAGATGATTTCAAAATATAAGACTCCAATAGAATAAACTTAAGAATTCTTCTTAGAGGATTTTAAGAAAAAAATGCATCATAGAGAATTATTTTGAGAAGAAAAGACAAGAATTTCAAAACTTGAAGCAATGACACAGATCTATCTCTGTATAACAAAAAGAATTTACAAAGCTTAATCAGTATGCACAAGAGATTATGCCAACCAAAGCTAAAAGTGTAAAAAGTTTAAGAAAGGTCTCAATCATGACATTAAGCTATAAGTGGTGGTAATAAAAAATAGAGAATTTCCTTCCCCTAGTGGTAGCTACTAATATAGTGGAAGACATGCTGAATGAAATAAGGGAAAGTTTCCAAAAGAAAAGATCCTTCATTCAAGGCAAAGAAAGCTCAGCCCTAGAAGTAGGTAAGAGGCAAAAAGACAATCAAGCTACTCAAAAATAGTTGTAAAAGCATGCTCAAAGCCAAAAATTCAAACATGGAGCACAATCTAGATCCTAGCAGCAGATAAAAGCTACTAGTGCACCTATTTCTACTGCAAGGAGTACACAAGCTGGTTGTCAATATTGTGATAAGAGTCAAAGATGTATGCTAGAGGACAATCCTAAAAGCCTACTATAGATGTGATTTTAAGGAGAACCTAATTAAAGATTGCCCTAAAGCATTAAAAGACACTTATTAATTTCAGGCTTTATCTCAAGCATCTACTAGAGGTTAAAAAAGTGACAAGAGTGATAAAGCTAGTGGTAGCTAGAATGCTAAGTTAGAGACAATTAAGAGAATAGAGGTAAAAGCTCTAGCCTCTCAGTATGCTATTTGGGCATGGGAAGAGTTTACCTCCCTAAATGTAATAGTAGGTACATTTTATCTTTTTGAATTAATAGCAATGGCTTTAATTGATCTAGGGTTACATATTCATATATTTGCACTGCACGAGCATGAGATAGGAGTTTAGAATTAGAACCACTTGATCTAGATACTATGGTTAGCTATATAGAGAATGTTTTTTAACTATTCAAGGATATGAATTTCCTATAGATCTTATTAAGCTACCATTCAATGAGTTCGATATTATCTTAGGTATAGATTGGTTATCAAAACATCAAGTAGTAGTGGACTATAAGTAGAAGAGAATCACACTTAAGGCAATAGATAAGGATAAAATTACAATGATTGGTGAAATAATGCATCCCTTATCCAATGTTATTTCAGTAATTATGGCTATGTGATTGATAAGGAAGGGTTATTCAACGTATTTGGCTCATGTAGTAGATACAAAGAAGACTGAACAAAGCATTAGTCAAAAAACTCTACCATGATCTAAAACCCTACTATTGGTGGTTTGGTATGAAAAAGGATATAGCGAAGTATGTGACAAAATGTCTGACATGCTAGTAAGTGAATGTAAAACACTAATGTCCTTTTAGATTGCTTTAACCTATTATAATACTAGAATGGAAATGGGAGAGAGTTATAATGGATTTTATAGAAGAATTACCCTTAACAAGGAATAAGTTTGACTTAGTATAGGTAATTATAGAATGAATAATGAAGATTACACATTTGAGACCTTTGAGAATGGACTACTCCTTAGAGAAGCTAGCTTAATTATATGTAGATAAGATTATATAGTTACATGGAGTGCCAACTTCCATTATATTTGATCGAGACCTGAGATTCATATCATAGTTTTGGAAAAAACTATATAGTGCCTTGGTTATTCAATTAACCTTTACCATATTATTCCACCAATAAATAGATGCCAATCAAAATGAGTTATCTAGGTGAATATGATACTTGAATAATTTAAATGTCGACATCATTATGTTGCTAACATCAAGTGCTTGGAAATATATTAAGAAGTTGTGCCATTAAATTCAAATAAAGTTAGGATTGCTAATTCTTATTAGCAAAGTTTGCATATAACAATAGTTATCAAGCAAGTTTTGGCATGGCACCTTATGAGGCTTTGTACGGGAGAAAATGCAAAAATCCACTTTGTTAGATTCAATTAAGTGAAAATAAGTTGATAGGGCCTATTGCACCATAAACCTTATGATAGGTTTAGGACAATAATTAGAGATTTATGAGGACCTAGGTGAATATAGAGAAGAGTTGGTAGCAATTGAAATAGGTGCAATTAGGCACTAAATTTGGTCTGTATATATGGTTTTGGGTTAATTACATATGGAGAAGGTATTAGGCATTCTACACATTTTTTGTATAATTACATTTATTTATGATGAAAAAGTTTCAATAAATAATAAATTATTTTATTAACTTATAAATTTCATAAATCTATGATTGATTTATGTAAGAAAAATAATTGATAGTTGATTTCTAAGTATAACATATCATTATTTATATAAGAAATTTAATAATTAATTGCAAATTATTAACCATAAATAGAAGATTTCTAATAATATTTTAATTATAGATAGTATAAGTTTTGTTTAATAAATTTCTTTTAATTTGATAAAAGTATTAAAATATATTTTGCTCATATTACTTTTATCACATTATTCTTTTTCAAGCCGATTAATCATATTAATTTTATAGAATTTATTACTATAATTTTTAAAGAATTATTAGCTATATGTATATTATTATATACATTTATCTAACAACTTATCATTTATAATATGAATTTTTTTTTTGTTACTTGCTATTGTTATTATTACCATTCTTCTATAATTATGCATTAATCTATCTAGCTTTATCTAAAAAAGTTAAATACTATATTTATCACTTACGATACATATAATTGAATAAAATTTTAAGATTTGAAGAATAAATTTCTTAAAAATTAATCATTGCTTTCCCAAATATTGCCCATTTTTTATTCATTTCACCAACTTATTGACCATTTTAGTTTCCCTATAATATTTTATTTCATAAAAATCAAAAGGGCATAATTGTCATTTTATACTAATAACCTAGGTATGTAAGCCCATTTTTCATCCCTTCATACACTTTTCTCTCTCTCTCTCTCTCTCTCTCTCTCTCTCTCTATGCTGACCTTCTCTTTCTTATATCCCTTTCTTCTTCATTTGTTATTTCCATTTTTCTCTTCAACCTTCTATAGTCTGCTTAAATTTCTTCTTCCTTTTTTCCTTTCTACTGCCACCATTCTAACCTAATTACCCTTTTTCACTCTTTGTTTTCTTTCCTTTTCATATTTCAAATTCTAGCCCTTTTTTTTCTTTCTTTTTGTTTCCCTTCCCTATTTCTACTGAGAGCTCCTTTTCCTCATCTATCTTTTAATTTGATATCTATAGCCATAGATCCTTTTCATCTTTTTTTTTATTCTCTTCTCATTCTAACTCATTTTGAAGGTTCTATCTCGTTCCTTAAAAATACTCCTAATTTTAGAATATGCTCTTCTTGCTTTCTAATGGAGAAAATGAAGAAATAAGAATTCATTTGTCTTGATTACAATGAGTGTTTTTTATTAGTTGGTTTTTTATTTTCATCTCTATTATATATTTTAATGTCAACCTATCCTCTATTTTTCTTTTTTTATTAAATATGAAGTCTTTAACAGTTATGAAGAAATTATTACACTCTAATTATATTTTCTCCAAATATTCTTAGTAACTTTCATCCTACTTATTTTAGATCTTAATTTTGCATGTGTATATAGAGTTAAATGTGCAATAGAATTGATGCTTTTATTGAGGTATTTCTAGGTTATTTTGTTTATATCCTAAAGAAATTGATAATACTTTTAGACACTATTGTGTTTTGAGTTATAAGTAAAAGAGATTTATATTCTTAATTTAGTTATCTTATTATTCTCTCTCACCTTTTTTTTTTGTGATTAACTAACCCTAAAGTGGCATAATTTACATTCCATTATATATAGAGGTATGTTCTAATTCACTTTTCACTTCAATTCTAGTTTTGTCTTTTGTTCTTAATATGCACATATCGATTCTTTAGTTATGTTTCTTTTCATTTATTTACTTTGTATGTTTCCATTTTACGTGCTATAATATCTTTTATGTTTGATATTTGATAAGACTATCTAAGCATGTATTAAAAGTGACTCAATTTTATTTTTTTGCTCTAATTTCAGGACAAGTATGATTTTTCCTTCATTTATATGATATTTGTGATTTATGTCTTAGACCAAAAAGAATTTCATTTTCTTGTTAGTGAATATAGATTTTACATGATGTTTATGTTTTTTATACCCTTTCTAAAAATTGATTTCTCTATGTTTTGTGACTGCTTTCTTTGATAAGTAAATCTTGTTTTAAATTATATTTTTTAAGTTACTCCTATAGATTTTTCATTTAGTAAAAACAAATCTAATTTAACTATCCTCTTGCTTTAGTTTATTTTCCTCTCTTTATGTATCTCTAACTCTTAATTCAAATTTCTTTACTTTTTATATTAAGTTACTTGTTAAAAAGCATGGTCTTAAATTCATGGAAACTTATACACTTTGAAAACTCTTCCTAAGAATATATTAACTTATTCTCAAATACTTGTTTCTTTAACATTGATTATTCTGGCTCTTATTGATGTGCTAAACTTGATCATTTATATTTGTTAAAGGCATTTGCCTTCTGTTGTTGTTCTTCTGGTTATATTTGGACATATTGTTTATCTGATCATTTTAGTTTGCCTCTTATTTGGATTAATATGTTAATTGCTTTTTCTATGATAAATTTTTCCTTAATATTATTTTTATTTATATGTGTTACCAAGTTGTAAGTGTTGGTAGATTATTAAGACCCCTTTGTATTTGTTTAAGCTATTTCTTTTTGCATACTTATATAAGAGTATTATTTTAATTTTTAGGATTTAAATTTTATCCTTATTTGCTCTTATTATCTAAAGATAAAATGTTTTAGGCTTTTGTAGATGAAATTGATTATTTTAGTGTTTCTTCTCTAATAGGCTAATTTGAATCAAAGCTTTTGTTATTTAACTTAAATTTAAATTTTGTAAGTAATGCCATAATTTTGTATTTATTTTATTCTTCTTAGTATTTGCATGTATTTTTTATGTTTTGTAACACCCCCTACTAGATTCCTAAAGAAACTCAATAAGCGATGCACTTCTCACTAGGTCACCCATCCTTCACTACTCCCATGGTCATTCGTCTAACTTTTACCTATTCAGTACTATATAATTCTATTTAACTCCAAATTCAGTCCCATTTATTCTTAGAGTCCATTTTAGTTCATATCAATATGTTTAGACTAATATATAGTATTTCGAAGGCAAATAGATTTTTCCTAAAAATCCGGCAGCATAACTGGTGCTCAGGTCACTATCCCAAAATTTTTCAACATGTAAAACACTTCTATAATTGATTCTCACATCTCTTAGACCCTTCTGGTCCCTCTAGGTATCAACCTAACATCACCATTCTATCAAACAATAATCAAAGGCCTCCGGCCACAATCAAGAAAATACACATAGAGCCTTAGGCTCACAAAACATCAACATAAGCCATACAATCACAAAAGGGATTTATAACTAATTAATTACAACATAACCTGAGTTTATACCATTACATACTATGTTCCTTATATACATCACACCATTTCCCACCTAAGTACATAAAGTGCAAAACTATACAAATGTACATTATGAACCATCCTAAAGATGACCTCTAAACTCTACTGCACGCTTTATAAGGCTACATCCTTGTTCTTGTTACCTACGCACCAAAATATGTATGCTGAGCATATAATATACTCAATGGTGAATTCAAGCATTTAAAACATGTCCATCAGTTTATCCATACTTAACTAATCATAATCTTATCTTGTTCTGACATTTAGGTACAACTTAGATTGGTAAGATAAAAAATTACAAATTTACCCCTAGGGATGTTTTTGTCTATAAACTATCCAATTAATCACTTTAACTCATGTAAATTATAGTTTTAGGATTAGTATTAAACATTATATTCATAACCTTTACAAATTAAGCCATTAAGCATTTCCCAATGTAAATTTACAAAATGCCCCTGTATTATATTTCCATGCCACTGGTAAGCTCCATTGTGTTTATTTAATTTAGTTCAACTATCCTATCTAAAGAGATAATACTGATAGACACTAGATCTAGAGGGAATAAAATAGTGCAGTGATCCACGTACTAGACCCTGACCATAGCACCAACCTAAAAATACATCATAACACCTAAAGTGCAAATGATAAGATATGGCCTACTTAGCAGACTTGCCTATTTAACCAACTAGTAAGGTGGTCCTTCGGGACTTTGGCCACTGTATCGGCCTTATTTGTAGATTAAAGATGTCACAAACTGGTCCACATAGCAAACTAGTCTATTTGTCCGACTAGTGCAGTGGCCTTTTAGGACCTACGCTGTTACACCGGAAAAAATCAATTGAAAGTTACAGTCTAATCTAACTGTCTGACTAGTATAATAGTCTAAAATAGACTTAGACCAATGTACCATCCTTACCTAAAAATTAGACAACATAGCAATTGCAAAAACCCTAAAGTTGACTGGTCAACCCATCCATTGGGTGTCTAACAAATGGGCCATTTAACCTCAATCTACATCCATTTCTTTATTGATTAACCTTTTACAATATTATTAACATAAAAATAGATAGTTATAATTTTTGTGGCACAGTTGAAATTTAGCTCGGTTTGGTATGGCCATAAATAGGCTGTACTGGGCAAATTCTTAGAAGTATTTTTAAGGGGTGTAATTACCAATAATGATGGTGTATTATACTAGACTTAATTTCATAAGTATTGCACAATTTTATGCCATTTAGTATCTAGTGGTTTTATTGGTTTAGGTAATGGTCATTTTAGGACAACTACAGGTCATTGTGGTAAGCTTTCACTAGGCTTTCTAAGTTTATTTCACCCTATTTTTCAGTGCAGTTTTCACTATTTATCTCATGCACTCATAGGCCTAAAGCTAACAATACTTAGGCCACTCAAAAGGCCACAAATATAGGCATACATGTAATA
>CANXYI011875441.1:0-14740 GCA_948208565.1 Hura crepitans | reverse complement strand
ACCAAACTTTTAAGATTTTTATCTCCTTATTGAAAGCTCCTTTTCAAAAAATTCTAATTCCTTCATGTCCATAACTTCCCAAAGAAAATTTAGGAAGAAGAATGATGAATTTTGGTTGAGGGATGAGGGAGATATGGCTAGAGAAAGTGGAAGATGGTGTCAAGTTTTTTTGGGCAGTATAAACCAAGAAACTTTGGAGAATTCTTTCTCCCAACTGAAGGCTCCTTTCCCTTTGATTTATTTTCCCTCAGTTCTGAAACAAGCTAAATTGAATTTAGAAACTAGAATCATTAAATTTGGGTGAAAAAGGAAGCAGATATGGACAATTGAAGAGCAAAAAGGTGTTTAGATTTTTTTCTGGCAACAAAGAAAATTTTTTTCTTTTTCTTTTTCTTCTTATTTTAACAAATTTATGCCAATTGTCCATATACTTAGACACTTAGCATGGCTCCTAGGCTAGTTGATTTGGTATAAGAGGCTCCCATGACCACCCAAAACATCTTGAAATGGCTCTATTTTTGGTAGAACTTTAGAAATTCACCAAAATTCACATAGACCTCAATAAATTACACCATTTGTTTTAGAATTCATATTTTAATCCCCTCTACCTACTTATAAATTTTTAGAACCAAATTCCAGCGATAATGCAATTTTTAAATTATCTCAATTTGCATGCTAATCTAAAAAATTACGAGAATTTGCAAATGACTCGAAATCCAAAAATTATTTCATGAATGGACTCAGTGGAATTTATGAGCTTCAAGATCAACTATTTTTGTGTCCGTCTAAGTAAATCCCGAATTAATCCCAACCCGTGAGGGGTAGCTTGCAGTTTGAATAAATTATTGGCTATGCTAAATTTTTACATTTTGCTATTTTCATCATATTAAAGCCCCTCAAATTTTCATGGCTAGTGTCATTGCCTCAATGCATGTGAAAGTATCCCAACACCTCGGGCACACTTCCTGAACCCAATGGCACTATTCATGGAGCCTAAAAAACGCAGCTTTACTATATTTAATGAATTAAATTATTTTATCATCATTTCTCTATTATTTTCATTTATTTAGGAAAAAATAAACTTTATTAAACAATTATACTTAATTTACGGCCATCCATACAACTAAAATAATATTTACATATTAGGCATACAAACTTGAAAAGCATAAACATTCAAAGTGTACACATATTTTTTTGAATACATTTACAAAGTGATTTTCTTAGTTTCTTCAATATCGCCTTTATAGCATTTCTTTTCCTTTAGCTTGCCTCTTTTCTACTTTGTCTAAATTCAATAATAGGCAATAGGTTAGAAAAATCCATATCAAAATTTACACTATTCAAAACTCAAAAACAATGACCATGCCATAATTCCGAGCACATATAATAGCATAGAAAAATATTATAACTCAAAAATATGCTTACCAAGATTTTGGGTTTTCAAAACCTTAACCTTAAAAACATCTATTTTTTGAACAAAAATCTCATTTTTCTCATGAAATAAATAATGTAGTAAGAATCTAGACACAATAAGGATCGATTTGACTATAATATTCAAGTGTTTTATATGTGATTTTAGGGTTCTTAAAACAAAAATGGGGTATATCTTTTCTAAGGAGAATGGCATTAACCACCTTAGGGGCAAAAGAATATGAATTTGTAATGTTATGTTATGGACACACTTACACCCACCTTTTTATATTAAACTCATGGACGATCATGATTATGTTACTTAACGATGCAATGGTTAGATTTTGTCTTATTTATGTTTTAGTCTTTAAAAATTTTTCTTAAACTTTAAGATCACCTAAATAATTTCTTTAGCAACCAAAAGCTTAGTAATTTAACAATTAAAGGACTCCTTAATATTTGTGCATAAAAGCCAAAGGAAACATGCTTAACTATTCAATCTCATAAACATGAAATTCAACAAAAATACTTATTAATGTCAGAAAATTCTAATTTCATCACCATTAGACTATTTAGAATTTTCAACCTATAGCTTATTCTATTTCTAAGTTAGTCCGAGCATATTCTGACCTTTTTATATCATAGCTTAAACTAAGATTGCTATCTACTAGATATCGATGTAAAAGAAATTTTCTAGTTTAATGGCTACTTTTAATTCTTTTGTTTCATGCCTCACTTTGCCAATTGAAGTTTCCTGACTAGTAGCCCCCTTATAGGTCACTTCATTGTGGCCTACTACTCAAAAACCTTAATTATAACCTAAGAAATACTATTTATGTATCTGACTATTATGAATGGTACATGTTGGCCTAGAGGACAAAATATAAGCATCGAAGTGCCATGGCAACTGCTAATCTCCTTAGTTAATAAGCTAACCTATCCAAGCTAGGTTGCCTACTTATATGGACAACCACCACTCTTAATTATATTTCATCTTTTTAATGTTGATTTTAAAAGTTTTACATATCTTTTTGGCTACCAAATTACCAAAAAAGGGTAACTAAGAACATTTATACCATATTAGGTCCACTTACATAATTCCCTATGCATATGAGTACATTTAACATCACATCATGCATAACTCACTTTATACTTTTTGGCCATTGTCTTAAGCCATCTATATATTATCATCACATAAAACCTTACTTAGGTAGCGTAAAACATAATTACCTCATCAATCCACTTTGTGAATGCTTAATGCAACTAGTACCCAATATTTGGCCATTCGACCACAATGGCTAAACATTACAACCACATTTACTCATAACCATATTATTTCACTTTGTTTATCATAATCCTTATATAGTTTGGCACATCCATATTATACCAACATGTCTTTACACATAACAAGAATACATTCACAATTATTTTATACATGATATGTGACACCCCTTACCGAAAAAATTAGTTTGATTCGAATAAGAGATGGCACATTATGACACCACCTACTTAAATCATTGTTAGATCGAACAAGAGATAACACATTGATCAGTTCTGCCTTGTTCCACCATTATCTTCTTAAAACCCTATTATGTATATGTGTAATTCATGAATTTATTAGTCTTATGTGTATTCAATCTATGTATTATGTACACATGCATTCAAGCAAACTATTTTGCCAAGATGGAAATTCTGGAGCATAATAGCTACATAGTGTCATATCTCAAAATATACCCACAGGAACTAACATTTCTATAAAGTCTAAATCTCAAGTCAACCTCATGGACAATTCTAGTCTTTAAAACCTATCTCAATCAACATTCTCACCATTAAGATATTATTTTAGCTATAACAATCACACTATCAACATGAAAATAAGTTCACATGTATGTATATCATCATCATATACCACTTGTCATATTAGTGTACATCTCTATTGAACTAAAGTAATATTTACATGAGAAAAAATTTATGCATTGTAACTATTTACATATAAGAGCCATCTACTTTTTTTATACATAACACTAGACATGATAAAAGTATACCCAAAGAATGAATCTAGTTCCATTACGTTGCTAATTTAAGGTTGAGTTGAAGCTACCTATATATAACTTATACATCAAAAATAGGATGCACTAAGCATAATATACTCACACTTGCACACATAATTATATTTAACATGCAATGCCACAAAACACATGTGTCATAAAATAATACTTTGAATTATCATGCCTTGTTAGTTAGATAATTAGTTAAATTATGTTACTTAATACAATTTATCATTCTCGTGATCTTACCTAGTAAGCCATTTTTATTTTATACTCTTATGTTATGCATCTAACATAATTAATTTTTACTCGCATGTACTCTTGTACCTTGAATTAATTATTATTTCATTATTGATCATATTACATATTTTCATTTCCCTTTTACTTTCCCATATCTGATAGATACCAAACCTAATAATGGATATCATGATCACATTATGCTGTGCCCAACATTTTGGACCTTAGTGTTGCTGCAATAGCATATCATACTAATATAAGTGTGCAGTAGTCATGTTAAACCTCTCAGCAATGATATCAATTGTTTAATATATGCAGTGGTTCTATTGGACCTCCCAATAGCTACACCTACAGAAGTATCAATGTCATTGACATAGATGTGTAGTGGTCCTGTTGAATCTCTCAATGGCTACATTAACATAAGAATATGTGCAGTGGTTCTATTGGACCTGCCAATAGTTGCATTTGCTTCATAATCAAATATTTTTAATAATCACATATATGCATAAAAATGACACCAAAGTGCCATAGCAGTTACTACATCCCTAATTGACCGATCAACCTATATAACAGGTTGTCTAACTCATATAGACAATCATATCATTACTTTGTTGCATATGGGTTACATACCTTATATATGTCTTCTTATATCAAGTTCCAATCACTTACTTATTCATTTTGTATATACATTGTAGCCAACCATATATCAACTTATAGTACATTACCTTAGCATATTTACACAATACTATTTCATAATTATCAATAACATCCCATATTTCACACAAGTGACCATTTTCTATATTCTATTCTATAATTCCAATTAAATTACTCACATTATCATTCTTGCAACACATATTACAATAAATCACATGTTAACAGACATTATGCATTGCATACTACACCACACAAATGTAAACATGTTTCACATCTATCTTCTAATCATCTTTCATATTCCTCTAATTACATATCCAATACATAATGCACAAATACAATTATGTCAAATACACTTTAATTACATGAATTATAAACACCTATTCATTAATTCCCACTCGATCCCTTTTATACATAACATTTTTGCCAACTTGAATTTTCACCACATAAATTTATTTTCAACTAATTTTTCATTCATACTAATTCATTAACATGCCATAAACCTACTATTTCATTAATTCCATTTTAGAGTTATTCTAACCCCTAAATTCCTAACACGTCCATAATGAACCTATAATGGAAAATGTACAACACATTCATACACACCCATATTTTATCAAATACACTTACAAAGCAATTATTTAACATTCTGAATAGCACATCACAACTTCTATTTTCCTTTATCCTTCCTTTCCTCTAGCTTCTCTAAATTCCATATTAGGCAACATATTAGAAAAATTCATAGAAAAATCTATATTACATCAAACTAAAAAATAAAAGTAGAATCAATAAACCAAGCATGTCTAGTTCCATAGAAAAATGGCAGGGTTTCAATGTAAAGCTTGGTGCAATTTATGAGCTAGAAATCCTTAACTTTCTAAGGACACATTTTCCACCAATTTTACTTCCTTTTGTAAAATTGGCCGTAAAATTGATTTCTTAGACTGATGTAGATAATCTTTTTATCTATAAGTCGAAACTTTTCAAGGAGATTAGGTGAAATTATGAAGAAAAGAATATAAAGGAGATAGGAAAAGGAGATGGCATTAGCTTGGGTGGAATAGAGAGGATAAGTACCCCTTGGATGGCTAAGATCTAGCAACAAGGTGATCTAATAGCTACGATTAATCCTAGGTAAGTTTTATTGCTAAAAAAATGAGATTTTAATGTTTGAGGTCTTTAAAAATATTTTTCACCATATAAAAATTACAAAAATTCTAAATTTAAGGATCCCTAAAATCTTTGGTCTAAAAACTAATAGGATTCAATTAATTAATCAATTGCATTTTTAAGAAATCCAAATAAAATGCTTATTGATTTCAAAATATTTTGATTTCAACACCATTAGACTATTTGGAATTTTTTACCTTAAGGTTGTGCTATTTCTAGGCTAGTTCAAGCACACCTTGAACATTTTACCACTCAATATAAACTAAGTGCATTATTTACTATATATCAATGTGTAAAATCTTATTTGGTTTAATGGCTACCTCAAATAATTTTTTTTTCATCTTTATTTCACACATCACTATTTTATGACCAGTACCCCCTCTCAACAAACTCATTATGACTCGATTGCTCAGGAAATACTATTTATGCCACTAAAAGTAATATTCACAAAATATAGGCTTTTTAGGAATTATATTTCCTTCCTCTGTTAAGAAATTTGTTCTTGAAATTTACTTGCTTCAAATAGCTGTAGATATTTTTCTCTCTTTTATTGCTCTCTTTCCTAATTTGTTTTTTGTAAGCCATAATGTTTTCACAGTACTTTTACTAATGGTACTATTTTATTACTAAACTCTTTAACTTTAAGTGCTATAGTTTATGCTGGTTTTTTTTATATGAAGGATCTTGCTACACCTCTAATTCTTTAACTAAAAGTACTTGTGAAGGATCAAATTTGTATCTCATTATCATCGAGACATAAAAAGATGCCATTAATTAGTTGCAATTCTTGAGGTAATGCCAATTTATAAGCAACTAGTCCCACACGATTAATAACTTTATATGGGCTAATGAACCTAAACCTTAGTTTGCCCTTTTCTCCAAATCGGAGTATCTTTTTCCAAGGAAATACCTTAAGGAAGACTTTTTCTCCGACTTCATTTTCAATCGACTTTCTTTTTAAGTCTGCATATGACTTTTGTCTATCTATTGCTATTTTTAACTAATCTCTGATAATCTTAACTTTCCCTTTTGCATGCTTGATCAAGTTAGATCCCATCAGTCATCTTTCACCCAATTAACTCTAACATAGTGGGGTCTTACATTTTCTCCCATACAAAGCCTCATATGGTGTAATTCTTTAACTCGTTTGATGTCTATTGTTATATGCAAGTTCTATAAAAGATAGATGTTGATCACAATTGCCTTCAAATTCAACAGCATAGCTCCTCAACATGTCTTCTAGCACCTTAATAACTTGCTCTGATTAACCATTGGTCTAGTGACATAATGTAATGCTAAAGGCGAGTCAAGTGCCTAAGGCATAATGATCTTTCTTCTAAAATCTAAATGCGAAACTCAAATTTTAATTTGAAATAATAGATGTTGGCACTCCATGTATCATCACAATTTTACCAATGTATAGTTATGCAAGATTTTCTAGTGAGTAATAAATTCTTACTAGGAAAAAGTGCACCATCTTGGTTAGAAAATCAACAATCACCCATACCATATCACATTTACTACTGGTCATGGGTAGTCGTTCTACTATAACACCTTCTACCAGAATCCTAAAGGAACCCAATAGGCAATGCACTTCCCAATAGGTCACACATCCTTGGAATGCTTTAGGGGAAAACTCCTTAACACTTATAGATTATTCTGAAACTCCATCAGATATTGATTAGATATCTAGTCCAATCCTTAATTACATTCATACATGGTCTGACAGACTCAAATAAAGCATATACAGACACTTTATAGGTCATAAAAAATTAGGCAGCATAACAGCTACCCGAGTGATATACCAAAATTTTTTCACTTGTTAAAAACAATTTTAAAAGAAAACAACCCATAACCTCTATATGGACCCTTCTGGTCCCCTTGTTAATCATCATCAAACATTAAACACATATCAGCATCAGACATATAGGGCCTCAAGCCCATAGTTATCAAACCGCACACAAACCAAACAAACACCACACATATTTATATACATCACACTTAGGTGATAAATACAGTCGTAGCAGCTTTTAAGCATGCAAACACAAAACCTATAGGATATTACATGAGTACGACTAATAGAAAGAGAAATAACTTCCTTTACCCTTTAACTCTTATATAGCTACACTACATGATCACTGAGGTTGGCTTGCTTATCCTTATTACTTGCAAACCACAATAGAAGTACACTGAATGTAAAACTCAGTAAGTAAATTTAAGCCATTTAAAACATGCATTAACACACACATGCAAATATAAAATAATAGTCTAGGTGTAGTGTGTGAGCAATAAGGCAAATGATTGATGTCATACAAATGATGTCTTATTTCATCAAAATTACCAAAATGCCACTGTGATGTATTTATTAAAATTCACTATCCAAAGATACCATAAATTAATTTCAATTAACCTTTTCCTCTATTTTCAGTCCTTTTCATAGACCCAACTAGATAGATGACACTTACAAACTCCAAAACAAGAGGAATTCAAAAATGTGTAATGGCCCATATTTTAAACCTTGATCACTGCACCGACTTGATATATCCTATAGGGATGAGTTCATAGGAACCTCACAAGGGGCAAATATATTGAGTAACTGTGCATAGGGATCAGTCTATAGAGCTCCCAAGGGCACTGATCATGTTTAATATTTCCTCCGAGTCTACCCAATAGACTAGTGTAATGGCCCCTTTAGGGACTTTCATCGCTGCACCGACATGGTCTGATATCTAGTCAAAGAAAAAGAGTGTCTACCCTATAGACTTGTGCAATGGCTTAATTATAAACCTCGGCTGCTACACTGACCTAGTGTGACAACCAACAGTCTAGTAGTTGCTAATCCCTAAGTTGACCGATCAACCTATCCTCTATGTGTCCAACTAATGGGCCATCTAACATTATTTTAAGTTTATTTCCTTACTGATAAACTTTATATAATATTATAAATTGAAAAGCAAATAGATGAAATTTTTATCAAACTGTTGATTTTTGACCTGGACATTTACATGTCATTTTTAGCCCTATCGGGCAATTACGGGTAAAATTTTCTATCATATTTTGATGCATATCTAGAGGCATAAATCAAAGCATATTAAATCAAGTCTAGCCCATTATTTTGGCTCATTTATTCACATGTTAAATAGTTAATTTAATTATAGTCCCTAAGTCATGCTTTTACGAGACAGTTATAGGTTATTTTTCCTAACTGCGATAGCCAATTTAGGTTCACTTTAAGTCCTTTTTTAGTGCCAACAACACCAATGATCAAGCAATTCCATAGGTCCAAAGCCAACCTTAAATGTGGATATCCATTTGCCATAAAAATGGCTTACATGCCAGCTGATATAACATTACATATTTGTTCACTTTAAGGTACATTTCTGTAGCTAAAATTAAACCATTTTCAAAGCCATTTTAAGCAAATTTAAAGTTTACTTTTTAACCCTTTTTCCTTCCTTTATAAGTATCTCACATGTTATCTATTTCATGCCATACTAAGTAAACATATCAACCTATATCATTCAATATACATAATGCCACACATGTCTTGCCATTACACACAAGTGCTAGCTTGGCTATACCTCATTTTCATGTCAACTTACCTTGTAACGCTTTCGACCCAAGTCTCAAATTGCCTTATACATGTTATCTATCACATTTAAAAATATTTATACACACTTAGACATCACATAAGCATGCATGTACACACATTATGCCTTTACCATGCAAATTAGGCTAACATACACTATAAACATGCATCGGCCACATTATACATACACACAAGCCTTAGTTCACCAAGTTCTTTACCTACACCTCACATCCCATTAAGGGTAAGCCAAAAACCATTTTATAAGCCATGTACATATGCTAATCACCTAGCATACCAATCAAAGGACCTCTCAGCCACCAGAAGTTATATAACAAAACTCATAATTCACACTACCTAGACATACATTCTAAGCATACCTCATGCCATATACCTTAATTATCATGCCATAACACCATTATAAGCTATACACACACGCACACACATGCACCCTAACACAAAGCTCTTGACAAATAAGGAGAATCACCCTTCCATGCATTAGTTCCACCAAATTTCCATCCCAAGCATTCATTCCACATAAATTAGCATAATTACATACATAGTCCATTAAATCACACACTTTAGCCACCTATTCTACTGATTCCATGTAAGGTTTCTAAACTTCATTCATGGAAAATTGACCACACATGCTTTGAATGCCTTAAATTCACTTACCTCTCAATCCAAGGAGTTGAGTTCCACATTCAAGCTTAAAGAAAGTCACCAAATCCTTAATCTTTCTCTAAGCTTCTATACACGCCTAATCCTTTTTAAAAAAATTCACCAAAATTCACACACACCTCCACATTAAATTTTATTCAAATAGGTGTCTTAAAATCATTAAATCCTCTAGGAAATAAATTAAAAAGTGTGGAATAACTTACACATAAAAGGTTGCTCTTTTGGTACCCTTTAATACGCACCTATGCTTCCTTGAATTTTCTTGCACTCTAGGGGCTTCTCTGGCTTCCAACACCTTCATAAATTAATTTTTAACATATTAAGATGATTTTTGGTGACAATACAAAGAAAAAGCTTGCAAAAAGGGGATGAAAATGGTGGCTTTTGTTAAAAATGGCATCTAGTTAGAAGAAGAGGAAATAAGAAGAAGAAAAGAGGAGGGTGAGTATAAGTGGCCAAGTGACCACCTAGGTGTCACCTTAAGCCTTTTATAATGGCTAAGGTGGCACAATTAAGGCCCATATGCCACCTGAATAGCTCAAAAAATCTCAATTTCGATAGAAACTTTAGGGAATTTTAAAAAATCACTTGGACCTCTAAAACTCATTGTGTTTGTTTCAAAAATCCTTTGTTAGTCCCATTTAGAGGATTGTAAAATTTTATGGCCAAATTCTACTAATAGGATAGTTAACCAATTGCCTCGATTTACTAGCCAAACCTTAAAATTATGAAAATTTGTAAATGACCTCAAATTTCAAAAATTCTTTCACCAATAGACTCAAGGGAATTTTTAACCTTTAAGGGATGGCATTTTTAGGTGTATCCGGGCTCATCCTAGGTTATTCCTAGGTCGACTTTATTTGAGCCTATGCCCTACTAAATTATAGCCTGAAATAATTTATTAGTTCTACTAAATCTTTAAATTAAGTCAATTAAATCATTTTATAGCCCCTTGAAGTTTCATGGCCAGTACCCCCTACCTTGAGCCATATAAAGGTGACTCGACACTTTATGTAACATCCCCTACCCATTCTCCATGGAAACAAGCAAGACGTGATACTTCTTGTGAGGTCACCCATCATTGGATTTTCCTAGGGGTCTTTCATTTAACCTTTGTATCATTTAATATTTCTCAGTCTAGAAATTTTTTCCTTTAATAGTTCCGATTGTCAAAATCAAACTTACTAGGCATATGACTCTTCGATGCCATATCCTATAGTTAATTATCAGCCTAGGCTCTATTTGCAACTACCTATTCTGTTATATTACAATGATAGTAGATTATTATCTTAGTAATGCTAAATTTATCCCTTTACCCAATCACCCATATACATATGTATGAATGCCTCTACTCACTTATCTTTTATAGTCTACTCATATAAGAGCATACCTGGATAGTCATCATCTATAGTGCTAGTTGCCTGCTTTGCATTCTTTATACATTTACGACCTACGCATCGAAAACTTGATACACTGAGTATGCACTCAGCGGTGAATTTAACAAAACATACCATGTACTTATTACACATATAAGCATACAAGGCATACAAATTCCATTCCATCTATGATACCTAACCCTTCAACTATCAAGCCTCAGTATACTCATTTATTCGTAAGTTTACCCTAGCTTAATGTCTAACACCACCTATGGGTTATTAAGATATTCACTATCAGTTATTAGTTTAGCATTTCTTAATCTTCATCTATATCAATTTCACCTCTCTCATCTATTGGTACTATATTCTCATAAAATCACCTTCATATTTTTTTTTCCATTTATTCATTACTATTCACCCCTCTACCTCTGTTCTTTAGATCTATTTAATAGATGTCTAGATATAAGTTATTAACCTATCACTTCCATTAATCATAATTTCTTTTAGTTTTATATGCCTTTAAGGTGTTCCATTAAATTCACATAAGTTCAATCAATCTCAACCCTTACATTTATTCATAGACCTTAACATTTTACATCTAGTCTTTTATTACCTTAAGTTCACTTATCTTCTTATGCATGTTACCTCATTATTTTAAAGGGGATCCATATTATTTATATTTAAAGTAATTACTCATCTTACATTCATGGCCTATACTAGACAGATGACACTTTGAGACACTAGATAGCGGGATGCATCCTATGCAATGGCCCACTTTTAAGCCCTAAGTAGCTGTACTTACCTCGCACAATAGCAGGGACCTATCTGTAGACCACTCCCAATATTAGACTTACAAATAACAATCAATAATACACATATGAATTGTAGGTACCCATCCATAGACCACTCCAAATATCCACAGACATATGAATTAGAACGAGGATGGATAGTAGGGATCCGTCCATAGATCACTCCTAATATCCATCATTAATACATAGCAATGGGCCCTAAAAGGACCGAGTACCTAGTAGCTACTAATCCCTAGTTGACCGGTCAACCCATCCAATATGTGTCTACATGATGGGATACTAACCATTTTTTAAATTTGTAATTATTAATATTTTGCATCTTCAGATCAAATGTTATCTTTATATCTCATTTTATGCCAACACCATACTATCACATTTATGCCACCTCACAACAATCAATACATAATCATATCATGTCCTTAGCCGCATTTCTTTTCCTCCAGATAAGGCATAATTTCTTGCCATACCTAATGTCAATTATCAGTTACATATATCATTCATTCTTTTGTTTCCATTCAATTGTCTATTATCCCTCTATATTTTATTCACTGATATTAATAACTTCCATAAGATTCTATTCATGCAATTTTATTTTATTTTTGTCTTGTATTTCATCACACTCAATAACCTTTGAATCTTAATGGCTTATTTTTACTGTTGCTAATTTGATAGAAATATTCTTTCCCTATCCCATCCATTACTTTAACTTGATCTTTTATTATGTTCTGTAGGTTATTATTATGTACCTCTATTTCCTAGATTATGTCAATTAAATCCCCTATTTGGTGATTTAAAATTCCTATAATATTTATATATTATTTTCCCTTAAATTATGCCCACATTTATTGTACATTAATTTATTCTTTTTCTTTCTGGACCTCTATATTTCCAGTCAAATTTTTAATAATTTAATTAGCTCCTAAGTTCATTTTGGTCTCACTAACTTCAACTGATTGTTTTTATATTTTACCAGATATTTTATCTATTTATTCTCATGCTAAAAAGACATAGATTTGGATTTATTTTGTCCTGTCATTTTTTTTGAACAGTTATAGGTCATCGAAGCCCTGGATAGTTATAAGCCCATCTCACGTAAAATTTACTATTCATTTGGAATCTTTTTCCTTATAAATTTTTCTCAATCTATTTTTCTTCCCATTTCCTTAAGCTATAATATTTCAATTTTCCTTCACCTCATTCATCCATTTTACATCCAATTTATTTCATAAATCATTATTTGTATTCTAAAAATTCTAATTAACATATCTTAATTTAAAATTACCCTTTTTATGAAATTTTTCTCCTTTTTATCATTTTCTATTTTTTGATACCTACATCCTGTCTCTATATACATTCTTCAAGTTCATTTTACCATGCCCACATATATATCAATCAGATGGCATACATATGATCATGCATGCATCGTATACTTACACATATTTATCACATCCCATTCACATCCATATCATCCTATTTCCATTATTTATACATCCTAACATACATTCTCCACCCACACCACCATGCCATGCCTACATCCCCATGCATGACATACATGACACATACCTAATCATGTATGTACCACATGTATACACATCCCATTCGCATACAATACACATCCCTACCATCTTAAATCATTATTTTACATCCTTTAACATGCATTCAACATGAATTCACACATGCACACACATAACACTAAAACTTCCATACACATATTTTCATGTTTAATGGTGCTTTATCTGAACATACATGCTAAGTTTGGGTAAATTCACCTACTTTTAACTCCTATTAGTCTGTCATTACTCCATAACTATGAGAATCCCTTTTCTTCCACCTTGAACCACCATTCTCCATTTTTAATAGAAGTTCCCAATCTTTGAAAAATTCTACAAAAATGCACACAACTCCAAATTCAATACTAAAACCATAAGGATTCTTAGAATTCCTTAAGCTACCAATACCAAAAATAAAAAGAAGGATTCAAGGCCATTTGACCTCATTTGGGCGCTATTCACCCAAGTGTGATTTCTCCCAATTTTAGCCTTCTTTCTTCAAATTGTAAGAGGAATTTGTATCTAAAGATGATGGAGGTTTTAATCTTATATCATTTCATGGATTTTTTATGGGTTTAGGAGAGAGAAATAACCATAAAAATGGAGAAAACCCTTGTTATGGCATCGGCTTGGTGTGTTTTAGGTGGAAAGAGGTGGTTTGGTTAATTGAAAAGGGTATAAACATACAAAATCTAATATATGGGATGGGGTTGGACCTATTTGATTACGCCAAATGGCCATTAAACTAATTTTGTGAATTTTATTTCACTTTTTATGACAAAAATTCATAAAATATTCCATATCTCAAAATTTTCCCTTTTTAGCCCCTTAAATTCTCAATTACAGCCACTAAGGCCCTTACAAAATTTCAACTCAAAACTCCTTCATGAGCAAAAATCACTATTCACCATAGACTAGGTTTAACATACAAAAATTCATAAAATATTTCCTAGTCCTCTAAAAATTTACATTCTAGCTTTAAAAATCCTCGTTTTGGGTTCCAAAGGCCCATGCAAAATTTTTGGTCAAAAGTCAACAATTAACTTTCTAGCACTATTCACCCATCAGAATAAAATATTCAGAAAAATATCTGTTGAACTAGAAAATTATAATTCTTTCTCCATTAGACTCACTGGAATTTTTGAGGTTCAAGGTATGATATTTTTTAGACCATCTAGGCACTTCCCAAGGATTTCCTTGCTCGACCTCATTTTATCTCTGT